>JAHBCN010024910.1:0-11502 GCA_019359885.1 Listronotus oregonensis | reverse complement strand
AAAGTTCTAAAAAAAAGAGAACTTTTTGAAATTTGGCCACGGTCATAACACTAATAAGCCCATTTTAAAAATATTTTGGAAGTGAGCGGCCGCAACCAAACCAAGGTTGTAATTTTAATGGAACACCCTGTTTTTTTTGATATTCGGATTTACACAAAATTCTAAGTAAGTTTTATTAACATCTTTCTATACCTATATCTTACCGTTTTTAAGAAAATAATTAATCACTATTTTTTTTAAGGAAAATCACCATGTTAGAAAGGTTTAATACTTACGTGCCTAACCTAGTGGATACTAAAAATTTTTTTATGGGGTTAGACAATGCATGATTTAAAAGATCTACATTATTATAGCAATATATCCTACAGGGTGCCCCAAAAAATTTGCATTTTTAGGTATTTAATAATGATTAAAACTCAATTTTTTTAAATAAACCACTGTATTTTATCCTATTTTTAAATTAACCAATAACTTACCTACAAAATGTCCATACATGTTTCTATATCCATCTGCCTTCGTTTTTCAAATACAAACGAATTTTAATTTTTTCCATGTGTTTAAATACTATCTACAGTAAACCACCCAAATTTACAATTTACCTAGGTAGGCCATGGAGGTTTTATTTTAAATTGCTCTGACAACTATTTGACATATAAGGTAAAAATTATTTATTTTTTTTGATTATTAAGATATAAATGCTCAAAATATTAAAATTTCTTATATTTAAAAAACGGTAGCAGATGGGTTTAAAAACTTGGACATTTTGAATAAATTATTGGTCTATTTAAAAATAGATAAAATACAGTATGTTTATTTAAAAGAATTGAGTTTTAATTAATATTTAATATCAAAACTTTTTTGGGACCCCTTAGGATATATTGCTATATTAGCATGTAGATCTTTAAATACATGCATTTCAAACCCCCCAAAAAAAAAATGTCTTGTATTCAGCTCGGTTAGGCACGTAAATATTAAACCTTTTTAACATGGTGATTTTCCTAAAAAAAATAGTAAATAATTGTTTTCTTAAAAACGGTGTATAGGTATAGGAAGATGTTAAGAAAAATAATTTTGTTAGAATCCGAATATGCAATAAAAAATATGTTCCGTTTAAAATTACAATGTTGGTTTTGGTTATTAATATTTTTAAAATTTTTAAATTAATTATATTATGGCCATTGCCACATTTCAAAATGTTCTTTTTATTGGTTCCCCAGAACTTTTATAGGACACTCAACGTGAATCACCCTGTATATATATATATATATATATATATATATATATATATATATATATATATATATATATATATAAATTAAGCTTGATTGTTTCTTGGGTATGAGGTTTTCTGTATAATTCAAACAACAATATTTCTTTACGTTTTGCACCTACATGGGGGCTTTTTCAAAAGATTTTTTTATTGTATTTTCATGATTTTAAAAATATCATCTACAAAAAAATTATCATAGGCATACAACTTAAAATAATAATATAGAGATATAGACAATTTAATTTGTAAAAATTAAGTCTAAATTATTTAATATTTTAATAACAAAAATACTAACAATTACATGATAAGACATACATTTTAAAACTTAAAAACATTTTATTTTATTTTGTTCACTTTTTTTTAAATCAAAATAATCCTGAAGAAAATATTAATTTTTTAACAGGATGCCAGGGTGGATTTTAATTTTGTTTTTTATATAAAAAAAATAAGTTTTTAAAAGAAAACAATTTTAAAGATGTTTTTGAAGATAATTTTCTTTTAGGACAAGTTTTAATTTTTTTTTTATTTTTTAATAAAGTTTTTTCTTTTTTTAATTTTTTTTTTAAATTTTTTTTTTGTTTTACGCAATTGTTATTTTTTTATATGAATCATTTTTTATGTTTTGGTATTTTTTCAAAACCAGTATTTTAAAAATTTTTTTTTGTAAGGGTAAAAGCGGTTTTGTATTTGCCATGATTTTTGGGTATTTTATTGTTTGGAAATTTTGAACCAATTGCAAAATCATTTGACTTTTTTTGTGAGGTGTTTGACTTTTTTTTTGTAAACAATGTTTATTTTTTAAGTTTTTTAATTTTAAATATGTTTATTTTTCGATAATTATTTGATATATAGCAATATATTTTTTATCTTCCACGTTTTTTGTTTAGGAGGGTTCCTTTTGTTTAAAATTTTTTTGTTTTATTATTTGTTAAGAGTTTGGAAAAGTTATTTTGTAAAACCCTTTTCTGACCTTATTTATGTATTCCTCTGTATTCAGGAGTTTAATGAATTGTTATTTAATCCTATAATGACACTATGTTTTTATTTTTGAATAAATTTAGGAATTTCAAGTTGGTTTGGTAAAATTTTTTTAATTTGTGGTTATCTTGATTTCTTTAATTGTCAAAAAATTTATTTTCCTTTTGTTAAGGGTTGGTTTTGGGGTGATATGAGTAATTTGTTCCTCGATTTTACTTCGGCATTAATCATCGAATTATTTTAAAATATAATTAATTCTTTTTTATCTTTTCTTCCAAAATTTAGAGAATTTAAAATTAAAATTTTCATTCGTCAAGTTGCTTTAAAAAAAACATTATACGAAAAATTCAAAAAAGTTCTAAAATGTTTTGTGAAAGGAAAGTGTATTTCGTTTCCCATTTTCCTTTAGATAGTGATACAAGATTTTTAAAATTTGTATAAACATACCAAATAAATATTTTAAGGTGGTATTTGTTTTGTCTAAAATTTTTGGGTAAAAAATTTTTATGGATTTCGTTTTTTTTAAATTTTTTAAATACACTGGAAATTTTAGACAAGTTTAAAACTGAGAAAGGGAGAAGGACGATATCTTAGGAATGTTTTGTTTATGTAATTTAACCCCTTTTTTTGAATAATTATTTAAAACGTTTAGATTCTTGTTTATTGATTTTTTGTTTAACATTTTTTTTTATTAATGCATTTTTGTTTTGTTCCGGGGTCATTTTTAATTTTTTTATAGGTGTTATTATTAGTAAGTCATTCATTTTTGTTGCCTTGTGTTCATTATTGTTTTTATTTTTTATCTGGTTTTAAAATTTTGGGAATTTTTAAAAATTTTTTGTTTTGATTTTTTGTATTTTTTTTTTATTTTGTTAATTTAATTTTTTTTATTTTAATTTTTGATTTTTAAATTGAACTTTTAAAATTTTTAACACCGAATTGTTTAAATACGCAGCAATCCAGAGTAGGTAAAGGTTCAATTGATAAAGAAAAAAAATAACCGCTTTATCCGGTATTAGACTGTTTCCCCCGTGGAATTTTTTTGGGGTTAGTTTCTGATGTTGACAGTAATTTAAGAATGTCAACATCAGAAACTAACCAGCCAATAATTCCACGGCCGATTGGTTGGAGAACATATCAGATACTCCAATACCGGATGAAATTGCCGAAGTACTCGCGTTAGGTCCCAATTTTCTTTATCAATTGAACACGAAAAAGACCTACCTACGTCTGAATACATTGCTTGCGTAGAATCGGCTATTTACAACCAACCTTCGGATGTTAAATAATCTATTAGAGCTGAAGTTGTCAATGTTATTACAAATCATAAAATTAAAATAAGGCATAAAAACATTAAATGTAACAAAACTCAAAAAAAAATACAAAAACAAGTGACGAAAACAAGAAAATTTTAAAAGATATCCTCAAATAACAGTTTTAAAACCAGATAAAAGTAATAAAACGGTAATAATGAACACAAGCGATTACAACAGCAAAATGAATGACTTACTAAGTGACATAACACTATAAAAATTAAAAGTGACCCAACGGACGCATACCAAAAACAAAACAATGCACTAATAAAAAAAATGTTAAACAAAAAATCAATAAACGAGCAAGAATCTAAACGTTTGTCTATACATAATGCTATTCCACCTAAAATATATGGGCTACCTAAATTACATAAACAAAACATTCCCCTAAGACCTATCGTCTCTTCTGTTCAATCACCGTTTTATAACTTGTCTAAATATCTATCCGAGTGTATTTCTAAAATTACCAAACAAAACGAATACTACATAAAAGATTTTACCCTTAAAGAATTTCTAGAAAAAACAGCAATACCACATAGCTATAAATTAATATCTCTCAGATGTGTATCGTTGTATACAAATATTCCAATAAATCTTGTATCACATATCCTAAAGGAAAAATGGGACATCCTTAGAAATTACACTTTCTTTCACAAAACGATTTTATTGAGGCAGTAAAGCTTACTCTTACCAGTAATTACTTTCAGTATAATGATTCTTTTATAAGCAACTTGACGGATGTGCAATGGGTGCCCCAATTTCATCGACAATTGCACAGTTGGTCATGGAATTTTTGGAAGAAGAGGTCATAAAAAATTTGAATATTCCAATTATATTTTTTAAAAGATATGTCGATGATTGTATTATGGCTGTTCCAGAAGATAAAACTACCGATGTGTTAGACAAATTTAACTCATATCACCCAAAACTGCAATTCACCCTTGAGGCCGAACAAAATGGCAAAATAAATTTCTTAGATATGACAATTATAAGAAATCAAGATAACCACAAATTAAAAACAATTTGGTACACCAAACCAACATGGTCTGGAAGATACCTAAATTATAATTCAAACCACCCGTCAAATCAAAAACATAGTGTCATTATAGGATTAGCAGATAGGGCAATTCAGTTAACATCTCCTGAATACAGAGGAAAGCACTAAATAAGGTCAGAGCTGTTCTACAAAATAACAATTTTCCCAAGAAACTCATTAACAAACTAATAAAACAAAGGATACATAAATTTTACAACAAAGGAACTCTCTAACAATAAACAAGAAAACGTGGAAGATAAAAAATATATTGCTATGCCATATACAAATAATTTATCAGAAAAAATTAAACATATTCTAAATAAACATAAAATAAACTGTGTACAAGGACAGAACTTAGTAAATCAGTTGTTTACAAAATTAAAAAAGTCAAACACCTCACAAAAAAAAGTCAAATGTTGTTTATGCAATTCCGTGTTCAAATTGTCCAAACCAATATATAGGTATGACAACCCAACATCTTAACAATCGTTTAAATGGTCACAAATACCAAAATCCGCTTCTACCGCATTACACAAACACGAACACGAAACCAAACATACCTTAACTTTACAGAAACTAAAATACTGGATTTTTGACAAAAACTACCATAAACTTACTATAAAGGAAATGATTATATAAAAAAATAACAATTTGTAAACAAAAAAAAGACATTGACAACCTAAGCTATATATTATAATTTAATTAAATAGTTAAAGGAAGTCACCTTATGGAAAAAACCTCTTAGTTAAAAAATAATAAAAAAAAATTAAAACTTGTCCCTACAAATTGAAAATTATCTGGACTACATAGATAAACATCTTTAAAATTGTTTTCGTATTTATAAATTTTCTTAAATATTTTTTTTACTATAAAAACACAAATTAAAATACTCATCCTTCCGGCTACCGACAGTGTGCATCTACCTGTTATAAATGATGCCAACAATATGTTTCTTCAGGGTACGTACTTTTTGATTTAATAAAAAAGTGAACAACAATAAAATAAATTGTTTTTAAGTTTTAAAATGTATATCTTATCATGTAATTGTTAGTATTTAATTGTTATTGCACGTAAATATAATGAAATAATTTAGACTGCATAATTTTTACAAATGTAAGTCCTATATCTCTATATTATTATTTTAAGGCTCCATTTCCACTGGCGGCCATTTTTAAAAACGTAACATTTTACACATGAAAACAAGCTCTTAGTTGGGTACCAAACACTTGAGTAAAAACAAGAGGACTTACCCGAGATTTGAAAGAGTATTCAAGGAAGATCTAACGACCAAGTACGGGTATTTTTTTCGTCCGTTTTTATTCATAAATTGTTGGTTTTTATAATTCTAAAACACCGAATTTTGTACAATTCAATCGTCAATACAAAACAGCGCGATTCTTGCGACTGACGCACAAAATAAGAAATTTCAGTAGCGGAACCTAACTTCAATCTCTTTAAATGTGATTTCTTCCAAAAATACCACTTAAACTTTTGTTTTTGTTGATATATTTGGTACCTAAAGTACCGAAAACACGAAAAACCAACATTTTGTGCTTATGTCAAATTTCTCCTCCGCTCGTAACGGATCATACCGAATCGGGAAGTATATCCGTCTCTTTTGCTTATCTAGTAGGGGAAGCATATGTACGTACTACTCTGAGCGGTTGAGCAGACGATTTCAGTTATTTGAATATTCACGCCCTTATGTTCCAGCCTTCTCGCCAGAGGGCGGTGTCATTCATAATTTTCATTCATGATTACGCGTGCTCAGGGTCGGACTTAGCGCTTATAAAATAGCGCAAAAATATTTTGTAAGGTAAAATAGTTTTAAAATTGCGTTCAAAAAAACAAAAAATATTTTAAATAAAGGTTAAAACTATTTACGTTCTAACTTTGCAGCTATTTTATTCATCGCTTCGTCTTTTGCTGCTAGATGAGGCCCATTAAATACGTTCCTATTACTATGTGTCTAATACGATTTTAAATATTCAAAATTTAGATACAGCTTTACAGTAATTAAAATTCAGCTTCAAGAGAAACAATGTTCTGAAAGTTTTAAGCTCCAAATTCAAAACACTTTTTTGATAAAGTAATTTAATTTAGTCTATTATATATTTGGCAATTTTTTACTTACCGGGCCAAGGCCGATTTTATTGAAATTTTGTATACTAGGTTTTTTGGGGCGAAGTCAAATTTTGTCGGACAATTTTATTTTTTAATAACGCCCCACTCGACCTAACCTTAAAACTGCACAAACTTTCCTAAAATTCCTCTTCTTAAAACTGATTATAGCCAAAATGGAAGATTCTATGGAAATACACTTATTATTTTATAAGGTAAATTTAATTTCATCTTCATTTAACAAATATTTTTAACAAAAAAAAAACACAACAAAAATATTTTTTTTACTTTTATAAATGTAAACAAAATTATCTAGATATTTTAGACAGTTTTATGTTGGTACGCCAGCGACACGCGAAACAATTGAATGGCCTAGTTTTTAAATTTAAGTTATTTTTATTTTTCGCGATTTAAATTTAAAAAATAAGATTCAATTGTTTCGCAGGTCCCTGGCGTACCAACATAAAACTGTCTAAAATCCCTAGACAATTTTGTTGACATTTATAAAAGTAAAAATAATATTTTTGGAAAGTATTTGTTGTGCTTTTATTTTATTTAAAAATATTTGTTAAATGAAAGTGAAATTAAATTTATCTTACAAAATATTAAGTGTATTTCCATCAAATCTTCCATTTTGGCTGTAATCAGTTTTAAGCAGGAGCAATTTTAGAAAAGTTTGTGCAGTTTTGAGGTTCGTCCAAGTGGGGCGTTATAACTTAAAAACTAAAAGTATTCGACACTCTAACTTGACTTCAGATTCGTGATCAGCGCCCCAAAAACCCCAGTATACAAAATTTCAATACAATCAGTGCCCGGTAATTAAAAAATAACCATATATTTTCAACCGTAACCTATTATTTAACTCGTCACCGGTCGCCGTTTAGTTTATTTTATATATTATTTTTACGAAACAAACATTTTAATAAGCGTAGCGGAAAATAGCGAAATTTTGTATGACAAAAAGCGGAATTTGTAAAGCAAGCCGCGGCAACACTGCTTACTTTCGGTTCTGTCCTAACCTAACCTTTAAAAAGTCAATAGTTTTGCCGAACTTTCGGATAAGGAAAAGTGCTTTTTTTGGCAATTTTTTTGTAAAAAATAGTTTAAATGTGTCTCGTAGTGTGTACTACCTTAAATGGTGATGGGAAGTGCCGATACGACGAAAAACTAAAAATAATAGACTATGTTGATCCTTATTCCCTGTTAGTAGCCCTATAACTCTAAATATTAGTGATTTGCCCAATTAAATTACTTAATTTGAAGTAATAGCTTTTACACTGGACAACAAATGAAAGCATACAAAAGCTTACAGGCTTATAAAAATTATGAATCTGGTGCAGCACTTGCAATCTTTGTAAAGTAAATCAATGTGGAAGCTTTCCTGGTTCTTGGCAAGGTAAGTTATTTGATAATATTGGAAATATAACTCCTTAAAACTCTTGTGGTTAAACTTTCCTGAAATTTTACACATGTTTTACACAAACTTTTATATATTTACTAGTTATTAATTCGGAATAGTGGAAACACCTAGAAAAACCCCGATTTTTTAAATAAAACTTTCCTTATTCTTCATTTTTGAGGTGTAGAACAGGAGTTTTAAGTAATTTTTTAAAATATTTAGTAGATTTTCAAAAAACAATAGTTTGCTTATAAATTGGATTTTTTCAAGTACTAATTTCAATTTTGTGTTGTCCACTTAAATTCTTTCCTCATGACATAAGTACTGGAACACATTTAGGGCGAATTTACAAAAACCTAACTTCACTAATCTGTGTTGTGTATTTCCCCCTAAGATCTGTCTTTTAAATCATTCCGAATAATTATAAAATATTTGGGAAAAAATTATCATTTTATATTAGACCGCTGCCTTATGTTTATAAGTAATTATTGTATAATTTTTGAAACATTCATGTAATTTGCTTTTTTTTAAATATAGTAATATTAAAATTAGGTAATATTATGTCTTTGTTTCAGGCTGGGCACTCCGGAAAACTACGGAAAAGCCATTTAAAGTATGGATCAAAATTTTAAATGATGGAAGTGTATCAAGTGCACACTGCACTTATATAACCGATTTGGGAGAAGTTTGTTCTCATGTTGCCTCCATATTATTCTATTCTCTGACTCGTCCCAATACCGTAAATAAAAACCAGATGATGGACGTCCGATGCTGAAATGTGATAATTTTGATTGTGGAATTCAGTGGTATCACTGTAAATGTTTTGCCAATTTAATTTTAATTTAGTTTAATTGATATTTGTAAATCATTTTAAATAAAAAAAATATGACAAATATATGTACATATTTTGTACTGTAAAATATGGTATTTAGTTTTATTTACTCCTTTTTAGTACCTTATATTTTAATAAAATTTAAAAAGCATAATTATAATATTAATCCACCATTTTTTAAGTCATTACATTCAAACCCTATCAATGTCCTTTTTATAAACGCATATTTACCAACAGCTATGACTAGAATTGTCAGCTTGAGCACGAGAAACTACGTGAGGGTAGTGACAGAACTAAAACTATTACTTTACAATGTATAAAACGTAGCATAATTAAGAAATACATTGGTAAATTTTAACGAATTTTCTAACAATAAGGATTCGATCTGTTAGGCATTTCTTTTGAGCAGGATCTTAGCGGGCATATGCAAATTTCTTCTGTAGTCACTTCGGCTTAAAAAAATGGGTTTTCTCTTTAGAGCTCAAAAATACTTTTCCTTACATATTTTGTATACCTCTATGTTTCGCAAATAAGACCCAACCTCAAATATACTTTCCACATTTGGGGAGCGGCTCCCCCTTCAACACTGCTTATCCTTGATGCGATCCAACGGATCGACTTATCGGCAACCCGATTCTCGCATCAAGCCTTTGATCGCTTACTCATCAACGAGCGGTTGGTGATTTATCCCTGTTCTACAGCTGCTATTGTCCTAAATTGAATGTACCCACGAGAACGACTAGAAGTTTGTCACATATGCATCATTTTTGTCCTACTCCAAAAGCCCAGAACCTGTGTCCGCTCGTTTATACCCCGAGTGTCGAGATTGTGGAATTACTCCAGCCAATTTCGTTTATCATAACCACAATTTCTTAAGGCTTGTATTAAAAACAACCTTATTTCCTGAAGGCGCCCACGTTACGATATAGTATTTGGACTCGAGTCCTCGTGGCGTGCAAGAGAGTATAAAAAAGCATTTTAATGATGTCGAGAAATAAAATTAAACCATATTTATGATAACTACCGCGACGCTATCTACAAAATACAATTTAAATTAAAAACAAAATTTTTGTGGTATTATCAATAGTTTTGTTGTTAACGGCAACACCGCCTGATATCCAGGCAGCCACATTCCACCTTTTTTGTTGAGATTACCTTGAAAATTTACAACCGATTTACGCAAAGAAATAAATAATTGAAATTGATACGTGTACGCCCTCTAGTTGAAATATTTAAACTAATTGCATTTGACATAAAAATAACCAAAAATGGCGGTGGTAATAGAGCCTTAAGTTGTATGCCTGATGATATATTTTTTTGTAGATGATATTTTTAAAATCATGAAAATACAATAAAAAAATCTTTTGAAAAAGCCCTCCATGTAGGTGCGAAACGTAAAGAAATATTATTGTTGTTTGAATTATACAGAAAACCTCATACCCAAGAAACAATCAAGCTTAATTAGAATAAATGGTTTAAGAAATTTTTGAAAATTATATATATATATATATATATATATATATATATATATATATATATATATATATATATATATATATATATATATATATATATATATATATATATATATATATATATATATATATATATATATATATATATATATATATATATTTATATATTTATCCTGTTTGGACCTTCTATCGGCTCTGTGATATCTTTTTGTGTTAAAAACAAAAACTTTGGCATGCGCTAACTTTTCTAAATGTATTTCTACCTAATTGAGCGTAGTGGTATTGGTCATACTAGTGATAAAGTGCGGATGGCCTGAGCGGTCGGCCATTTCACCGCTCTGTATAGAAAAATGGCGGTAAGACATGTATTCTGTTGGTGCGGGGGGTTGTTCACGCTTAATGGTCCTTCGTTGTTTTTTAATCTGAAACAAAGAAATATAATTTTAGTTTAAAAGTTAAATAAGAAAATGATATAACACCAGCGACATAGACAGGTTTTTAGTAATTTAGTTCTGGACGAATCAATAGTGCGTTGAAGAATAACCATAATATATAAAGTCAATTACTGGAAATGACCGTAATGCCAAAAAAGGATGAAAGAAAAAATTGCCTAAAAAATAATTATAATCAGAAACACAAATACCATGCACATTTTGTGAACGAACATTATGGCATGTCCAATGGGCCCCAGGCATAAAATAATTTTGTATTAAAAATACGTTAAATCTCTTCCTTTGTCTCTTTAGGATCCACCTATTGTCTGGTAAACATCTGTGTCAGCGAAAAGAATTCGAACTATTTCGAACGAAAGTATGTAGCTTTTTTCGGGTTTCGTTTTAAGAACGATTCTTGAACTATCCGAGAACTGCCCAGAACTTATCCGGTAGCTCAATACTTTGAATCGTTCTGACAGTTCCAGGATTATCAGACATTTGAAAATCTCGAACGCAATCATAATCCACCGATACGGACGGTTCTAGAACTTAATGTAGTCCTAGAAAAACGCGAACTCAGAATTAAAAAGTCCGAGAACAGTTCTTTAAAACCCGAACAGGAATTTTGAATCGCAACGCCGGAC
>JAHBCN010024909.1:0-11579 GCA_019359885.1 Listronotus oregonensis | reverse complement strand
CTTTATCCGGAATGGCAAATTTTTTTAGCAATTTGTTTTTTTAAATTTATTTCCTTTTTTTCGTTTGTAAACTTTTGGCTTTAGTTTATTAAACTTTTTTTTGGGTTTTTAGATCGCATTTGTTTAATGTAAGAACAGCTATATTTGTTTAAAATATTACAAAAAAAATATCTCGAAATTTTAAAAAAAAAGGCAGAATGGAATAAATTTTTACAAATTTTCAAATAATTGAAGCACCCTGTAATGTAAATAACAATAATTTTATAAAGTTATTATAACTTACGAGCTTCTTCTAAACTCTGACTCAACAATTTTACGGTCGGGTAATACCGGGAACCTAAAGAAATCATTTTCGTAGTAAATATAGGAAGAAAAAAATCCAAACAATAAAATGAAAAATTAAATACATCAAATACAACAAATAATTTTGGGGTACAATAAAAGGTAAAAATATTCAATTTAGTATAAGATAAATCAATATAAATCAGTTGTGCTGCCGGCCAAGAGTTACGGCCGTTTTTTCCCAAAATCATTTTATCGTAAAAAATGGGGGCATTTTTTAACAATCTTGCAACAACAATGAGGGAAATGGTTGCAACCGACAATTCGTTAATGGTTTGCACGAATTTAAAATTCTTATACTTTAATCAAGTGGAGCTTCTTGATAATAAAAGTTATTTAACTAGGTATTTATGTGTACGGGATTGATCTTGTACAGTGCGACGATTTGTATTGAAACATTTGGAGACTAACGGCCGAGTGATGATCGCGTTGTTAAATTTGGCAATGGACTTAGCAATTGTTTTTAAAGTAAAAACGGTTTGGAATTTTAAACAAAACGTCATTGTCAGTGTTATTTAATGATTTTAGTAGGAAACCCTTGTCAAAATCTGACTTTTTTGTTAAACATTCTAAACCTTGTTAATTTTAGCAATTGTAAAAGTTAACAAGGTTTTTAGAATTTTTAAACAAAAATCGATTTTGACGGGTTACTACTAAATCTTAATAACCGAAATGACGTTTTGAACTTTCCCTAAACCGTTGTTAACTTTTAACAATTGTTTAAGTCCGCAAAACCGCGATCCCTCGGCCGTTAAAAAACTTTTTCCCCTAATGGGCACCTATTCATTAATTTGTTTTTGAGATATTGAACAAAATATCAAGTAGGCCATATTTTTCACACAGCCTGAAGCGTGCGAAAAAAAATCACACAGGTGTATGAAATCAGTTCCTTTCAGGCTTTGTTTTCCGTGCGTTTATTGGTATTTTCATAGCAGTCGTAGAAATAATCTTTTTTTACATCGGGTGGTGCATCGCCGAGCGGAACATAGGAAATCCCATGTAAATTTTAAAGGGTTCAATTATTGGCTTCCGTGTACATTTTACAGAAAAAATGTAAGATAACTTTTTGGAGAGACCAATCTGACAAGCCCTCGTGCCAAGTTTCAAAAAATTTTATAAGCGAATCTTGAATTATCCAATCCAGTAATTCCAAAATTACCAAACTTTCGGTTCAGGAAAAACCAAACAGGCACTAGTAAAATGAATATTGTCCCTGACATGAGAAAAAGTGTCAATAAATCAGTGACAGTCGGTATTTGAAAAAAAAAATGGATTATTCAATCGACAAAAAAGTATCCATAATTAAGTGGCATTATGCTGGAAACAGTTTTAGAGAGTATCTGAAATGGTTTCAGATTATTTCCCCACCAAGCCCATTCCATCCATTTCAACTATTAAACGTATACACGGTAACAAAGGTACTGTAATAAATAATTGTAAATGTTCAACTTAGGATATCGAAAATAGAGCTGAAGAAAAAGAGAACAAAGATCTTAATATTCTACTGAGTGTGGAAGATCACAAAATGGTTAGTATGAGGGTTCTTGGGCAAGAGGTAAAAAAATCATACAACGGTATCGGCACTTTAAAACACAAATATTATTCGTATAAATTTAAAAAACATCCCAAAAGCTGCAGAAAGGAGATGAAGAGCGAAGAATGGCATTTTGTTTTAAAATGATGGAAAAAGAAATAACGATAGGAATTTTTTAAAAAATATTTGTTTTACCGATTAATGTAAATTCACCCTCAACAATGAACCAAATGTTCAGAATTGCCGGTATTGGAGCCAAGAAAATGAACATCGCTTTGTTCAAATTCGGACACAATATCCCCAAAAGACAAATGTATTCGTGGGAATTATCGAACACCATATCATTGGACCCTTTTTTATGGACTATAACCTGACAGAAGAAACCTATTTGGACTTATTTCAAAATTAAATTGGACCGGCCTTGGAGAAGTTGTTCGGGAAGATCAAATGATCTGGTACCAAATGGATGGTTACCCCGCCCATAAAGCCCGTATGGTTAGAGAGTACCTGGAAAAAGCTTTTAACGGCAATATTATTGGTCCACGGTACCACCGTTTACTTTGGCCAGCCAGGTCACCTGATCTTTCACCGAATGACTTCTTTCTGTGGGGTCACTTATAAAGGGTAACTTATAAAAGGGTAAAATTTGAGAATCTAAACCAGCTACAAAACGCTATTCCGTTATAATGTAATAAAATTTCGCAATATCAACTTAGCAACGTTAGTAATTAATTTTATGATTGCTTGGCATATTGTTTAGCTTTTAATGGGGGGTTGCTTGAACAGTTGATTAATTATTTTTTTATGTATTTCTTTATTATTTTTAAAAAAGTTATTGTATTTTATTTCATTTTATTTTTCCACACCTAGTAAAATATTAGGAGTTCAGTTCTCCCTTTTTTTCCGATCTTCTGAGTTAAACATTTACGAGTACAATTATTTATTGCGATGGGTTTGGACTCGAATTTACTGACAATACGTTTAATGGTTAAAATCAGGGTTGCCACCTGTCCCGATTTTGCCGGGACAGTCCCGATTTCGAATCAATTGTCCCGCGTCCCGACCACCTATCGATTTTGTCCCGATTTTTGATAATAATTACAAAATATGTCAACTAGTTCGACCCAACTATACAAAATTTTATCAGATGTGGCAGAAAGCCTACAAACAAGAATAAATGAAAATTTTTTTGGATCCCATTTGCGTACTCCGCAACACCGTGCACAAAATACGGTTTATGAAGAATGCACAACAGATTTCAAACAATTTTACAAAAATACGCTGGATTATCTTCAGTCCCATTTTGATTTCGATGAATCGAATCCTTTGAAGAAATTGGAGCCATTGTCGCTTGATGGGAATTTAAATTTTACCGAACTAAGTGATGCTGCTTCAATTATGGGATTTGATTCTCAAAAAGGATTTTTGATGGATGAGTTGTTTGAAGACTACAGTGTGGTGAAGAATTTGCTAACACGGGTCGATCAAACGCAAAGCGTTGACAAAAAATGGTTACAAATATTTAAAGCCGCAAAAGTTAAACCCATTATTTAGCGTTATATCTCGTGCGTTGACCATACCTCCGTCAATGCCTATGTTGAGCGAGTATTTTCGCTAATGATCATGAAATGGTCAAATATCAGAAACCGTTGCTTAGTAGAATTAATAAGAGCTGAATTGCTAATTTCGCTTAAAATTATAAAAAATAAATACATACATAAATACACATAAGAACACAAAATACCTAGTTTTATTTTTTATAGTTTGTCTCATGGGTCATATTGTTTTGGACCAAACTCTGAACTTGTCAGAACGTTTTTGATAATCGACCGATTGTCCCGATTTTTTTTCCCCAAAAGGTGGCAACCCTGGTTAAAATGGACCAGATAGGCTTGATGGAAAAATAAATTAAAAATATTTCAGATACTATTGGTTTAATTAAATTCTAGTATGATAAAATTATGTTTTTAATGATCCATAGTAATAATTTTTATTAGTTAAACTTAATTTTTACATTAAATAAAAGGTTTGATTAAATATAATGTTAACGTGTGTGTCTTTTACTTTGAATGTAATGGTCGTGAGATTGATGAAACAAAAAAACAACATTCCTTATATTCGGCTGTACGTCAGATTTGACAAAGCCTTATAACAAATTGTTTGCTTGGGGCTGGTGTCTGTTTGGAATTGAATAATTCAAGATTGGCTTATTAAAATTTTTTGAAAGTTGGCACGAGGGCTTGTCAGATTGGTCTCTTCAAAAAGTTATCTTGCATTTTTTCTATAAAATGTACAGGGGAGCCAATAATTGACCCCCTTAAAATTTACATGGGATTTCCTATGTTCCGCTCGGAGACGCACCACCCGATATAACGTTTGTTTTCTCTTTCCAAAGTACGCCTTTAAGCTTGCCTCACTATAGTATTATTAGGAAATATATTGCCTTCTAGAAAGAAAAATAACCAGTATAATTCTTGTTTACTAAACGGCAAGGAAACTTAATGAAATTTGACTTGGATATTAACCTAAACCAATTTAGATGTGGCAAACTGTGCAAAATAAGATTAGACCGATTTATCATTTATGAATATTGATCATTTTAATCTGGCCCGCACAGGACATCATGCATATTCAGGGAAATTCGAAATATTAAATTTTGCAGGAAACGTCAATATGAATTAACCCTTTCGAAATCTCTATTCTAAGGGTATACTGCCATATGCATATATTTATATTAGATTTTATACAAACACTTATGTAAAATAGGGGCGATGTTCCTATCCAAATTATGATTATCTAGAGCAGCTATTCTCAACCGCTGGTCCGGCGGACCATCAGTGGTCCGCGGAGAAATTTTACTGCTCGGCGGACAATTTTTTCTATCCGCGAAAAAAATAATAATAATAACTAAATTTTAATTTATAAAATTACGAAATAAAAATATCACTGGTCCGCGATTTTTTTTTTAACAAATTTTACTGGTCCGCGGGCCAAAAAAGGTTGAGAAACGTCCCGAGTCCCTTGATTTTCTTGGTGAATCCCAGATCGTTGCTCTTGACATATCCAAAGCTTTCGATCAGGTCTGGCATGATGGGCTTCTTAACAAACTTCCTTTTTACGGTCTTCCACCTAAGCTTTGCTCTTGGCTTTCCAGTTTTCACAAGACCTCAAACTTATCTTGGATTGGGGCGCCAATCTTGTTCAGTTTAATGCTTCGAAAATACATGTTCGCTGTCGCGAAAAAAGTCTGCAAATGCTCATCCCTAACATATGAGCGGCCAAGTTCTGCAGAAAAAAGAGTCGTTTAATCTTGTCGGCGTTACTTTTGAGAATAACCTCAATTGCCACAAACACATTTCATCCATAGCCTCGGCAGCCTCAAAAAAGCTTGGATTCCTCTTCCGAGCCAGAAAATATTTCTCTTCTTCCAATCTGTACACTCTATATGTATCCCAAATCAGACCCTCTTTAGAATATTGTTCTCATGTCTGGGGAATGGCGTCCCCTACAACACTTGGCATTCTGGACTCCATCTAAAGAACAGCCGTTCGTCTTATTAATGATCCAACGGTCACAGAAAGGCTTCCTCTTCTTGCCCACCGTCGAGCTGTAGGGGATCTGTCGCTTTTCTATAGGCATTTTCACGGCTTCTGCTCAGAGGAATTGGCCAGTATAATTCCTTCTCTGGCAGCTCCCAACAGAGCAACACGTAGTGCAACTTTTATGCGTCCTTTTACAGTTCGGTTAGAGAGGCCCCAAACTTCCCCCTTTCTTCGTTCCTTCATCCCTAGAGTGTCAAGACTATGGAACCTGCTGCCCGCAGAAGTTTTTTTCCTCCCAATATCCAAAAAAGCCCCGTGTGAACAAACCCCTCTCACCACACTGAAGACACCCACGGTATGTTAGTACTTAGGACACCACCCTTTTCGTGGACTGTCCCAAGATAAAAAAAAATAAAAAAGTCGGGGATTACCGACTGATGGATGGTGTTTATTTGGTGAAACCAGAAAACGAACGCGAACAAAGTGCAAAACCTCGCAATTTTTCAAATGCATAGATTTGCATGAAAATTTGGGTTTAAGCCTACTTACCCGCCTCTTTAAAATCTATATTATGTGATAAGCGCTTTAAGGGTGAAGACTACCCTTATTGCAAAAACCCCATAAAACTATACATCAAAGCTTAAGTAGAGTAAAATTTGACTCAAATAAAGTTAAAAGTAGCATTTTGTTTCTTTGAAACATTATTTAAAATATTTTAGCCCTTTAAAATCAACCCCTATTATGATTTAAAAAATATATATTTACCTTGAAAAATAAATATATTATCACAGTGTTTTAGATGACAATTTGGGATGGAGCTTAACTTACCCTCCCCTTCAAAATCTCCATTATGCTGAAAGTAGCTTTTTATATTTTAAGGGGTGAAAACTACCCCTTATTGCAAAAACTTTCAAAATCTTCATATTAAAGCTTAAGTCACATAAAATAAGGCTCATATAAATTAAAAAATAAGTATTTGATTCTTTAAAACATTATTTAATATATTTCAACCCTTGAAAATCAACCCTTATTGCGATTTATTTAAAAAAATTGTTGAGCCTAGAAAAAATAACATATTGTCACAAAGCTGTAATTAAAAATCTGGCAGCTTAAAAATATTACTTATTTAATTTTGTAATTTTTTAATGCTTTAAAATTCTCCCCTTACAATATTACAATGCCAAAAACAGTACAAAACCGCGTATTTTTTAAAAAATTCGTCCAATCGCTTTTAAAAAATGCTCCAAAAAATTGGTTGTTTAAGCATAACTCCTTCAGTTTTTGTGATAAAAAGTTTTTTAAAAAACCATTTTGTTGGTTTTTTTTTAAAAGCTATAAGGTCCTATATATTAAAATTGTTTAAAACCCTTACTTTTTTAAAGAGGTTAGTTTAAAGGGCTCAAACAAGGTAGTGCTCGTCTATACACACGCATTTTAAACGTATATATCTCACTTAATTTTCGTCATACAATACATTTTAAAAAAGTAAAATTTTTGTAAGTTAAAAAGCTACAATTTGATACTCTAGTAATTTTTACGTATCTTCCTTAGTTGTTGAGTTATTTTGAAAAAAAGTAATTTTTTATGAAAATTTTAAATTTGTATTTCACTTGCATTTTTTTAAAATTAATTAATTTAAATCGGTTAAAATTTTAGAATGTATTTATGATACATAGAGAATTGAAAAAGGGCTCCTACTCATTTTAATTAGAGTGGTAGTTAGGGGATTGTTTTTGAAGATTTTTGCACTAAAAAAAAATTTGGTCTAACCTGATTTTAATCATAACTCAATTTGTATAATATATATTAAAAAAACGTCTTTGCAAATGCTTCAAAAAAGTTATTATTAACTTCCTCAAAAAATACCTAGATTTTGCGTCATTTGCCTTTGAAACTCTGAAATTTTGTGTTTGATGAATAACAGCTAACCTTTAACAAACCACAACTTGGTTTGTATTGGTCCCACAGCAATTACAAACGAAAACTCGGACTTTCGATCGCGAATAACTCGAAAAGTATGCATTTTACCAAAAAGATGCATAGAACATTTTGCTTAAAAATCATTTTTCTATCGACCCCTGTGATCAAAATATAATAAAAAATCCACCCCCGAGATGATTTGGCAACCACCCCTAAGGCAAAGGCGCCCTTCGGCATTATATAGATTTTGATTCTTGGACTATTCGCTATCCACTGGCAAAATTTTAAGTCACTCTATGCATTTTAAAAAAATTGAGAGGTCAAGTGGTTCGTTTCCCGGACTATTAACTTTGTTTTTCCCCACAAATATACTTAAATTTTATTGTTAACTATCCAATTGGCCTTATTTGTCGTCAGTAAAAATTCATCACGTAAAAGCATAGAAATAAAATTCTATTCCATTTCGTCTTCATTGTTTTATAATACCTCTCAGCAATTCCGCGTAGGCAGCGAAGAATTCCGAGAGAGCTTTCAGTTTCCGTAGACCAACGATAGTAAGAGTCAAGAACGGGATATAATTAGCACAATAATTTATTTGCAATGCAAAGGTTATTGATGTTGATGTTTGCATTCTCAACGAGGAAAAATCCTGTCTAGAATAGTACAAGCCTGAGATTATGCCAAATAATGGCCGAGATAGAGCGGTCACGGGAAACCGATAGTCCCGCTTTTTCGCGGGTGCAAAAATGGGGAATGGCTCATTAGTACCGGAGAGAAGTCGACAATGTGTTTCATCAGACGATACGACCTGAGAGGTTACATGACTTTTAGATAGGAAGTATTAGCTACGTTTTAGGGAAATGGTAGTTTAACGGGAATTTCAGCATCCGTATTGACTACGATAGTGTAAACTTAAAACCCCCGTTAGAAATTTAAACTAAGAAGTATAAAAAGTGTCCTCCGGGTTATGCAATGTGTCTATCCGTCAATAAATATAGGATTGGGGCTTAAAACATGTTTTTCTTTCGCTGTTGTAAAAAAAGGCTGCCAATTTTTGTTAATTTTTCTTTTTTATCCGGTCAAATAAGCCATACAAATAGTGGTCAAATAACAAAAAACGCCGGAGAGCCAAATTTTGGTGAATACCTTGGATTCACAATTGGAAATAAAGTGTCAAAAATCCCCATCGATCTCAAGTGTGCTACAAAAAAATTTGGGGTTAGGGGTCAAATTACAGGTTTTTTTGGGTTTTGTTTTATTTGGGGACTTGACCAAAGTTGTAGATCTTAAAATTATCTACAAAATTGGTCCTGGGTTTAAAGTCACGTTCTATATGATATGCACACATTTCCACGCCCCCTGTGAGGTAGTGTAGGATTTGATGCGATTTTTTAAAACGGTGGACGAATGAAAACGCAGCTGCTTCATGGTTCATTGTTTCACTGTAAGATGCGCAAAAACCCAATAGACGAAAAATTTGTATTAGATGTTTCGAACCAAACCCCCAATGAAAAAAACTAAAAGACCCAGTTGTGGTTTCGTTTAAAAGGTTCTAGGTCGAACAGCTGTCATTATGCTATGGCTAATACTGTGAAACTAACTTTAAATGATCCAAAATAGGACGCTTTTTTTTAAAATGACTTGTTCCAAAAAAAAAATGATTTGGGGAATATTGTTATTTACATTCTCGAACATTCTCCCGGGGAAAGGGGATGATATTATCAAACACAAAAATTTGAATATTTTCTCCAACAATTTGCAGCTGTTTTTAAATTTTTCAATAGTTTTTTTTTTTTATTCAAGTCTTTTTAGAGACCGGGCTTGATTTAAAAAAGTCGAGGAATTGTCGACACAACAAATACAGTAAAACTTGTTTATGGCCACCATAAAATTAAGAATAAATTGGCCCTTCATAGAAGGGTGGCCAGTATTGCCAGGAAATGTTTTTCAACCATTTAAGGCTACTTTTTTTGTTGCAGATTTTAAAATTTTTACCTCTTGCTTTGCAGAAAAAATTTAAAGACTTGATCTACTGCCAATCCCCCGACTTGGGGAACCTTTTTCTAAATTAACACCTTCTTCAAACATTCCTTTTAGTTCAGCTTTTTCCCTGATAATATCATTTATTTGGGTTTTCCAACTGCAAACTTTTCAGCCAGTTTTCGCGAACGCAAAGCGTATTTTTCCCCTTTCCCCGCGATAACATAATTTTTTTTCCTTTAGTGACAAACCTTTTCGTTTTAGGGACATGATTATACACTTTTCGATTCCAAACACGATAACAATTTTATCGTTTAAAAGAACAATAAAAATATAAGGGAAGAAAACCCCCCCAATAGTCACTAATGCTATTTGAACATGGCCATAAATATTATTGTTGGGTATTTTCCCTTTTTAAAAATTTGGGAAAAAACAATCATAAAATAATTAACGTTGATAAATTTTTTCGCTAAAAAACCCCAAAGACCTAAGGATTGCGCCACAAGGAAAATCTGTACAGATTTATTTACAGCTTTGTATTATATACCATTTAAAGTGTCTGTAATCATGATATTATAAAATAATAATATTCGAGTAGGACATAAAAATAAAAATAAAACCACGTTCTCAAAAAAGCAAGCCTAGCACTTTGTAACTTTTTTCCTATTTAGGCACCCAAACACCATAATCAATCATAAAATTGCTCTTACGATTTTGTTACTTATTCAAAGTTATAGTCAATACAACCATTTAAATTTTCGTTAAAATCCTGTGACAGCAAAATTAAGTTTTTTTTCGAATAAAGTAGGGGTTCAAAAAGTTTTTTAAAAGGGCAATCTGTCTTTGAACCATTAGTCATGCTGACGGTCGTAAACACTACCTGAACATCGCGTTACATCTTTTTCGTTATCGTGAAGAGTCCCAAATGAAGAATGAAATAGGTCGATGGCCCTAAAAGCTACTATTTAAACTTAAAAAAATTGTCTTATTCTTACCGAGGTTTGTAAGACTAATGTATTGTTAATGGGGTTTCTAATTGAGAAGATTTATTTTTGTTTTAACAGGAAAAAGAGAATTTTAAAAACAGCTTTACTATCTTCCTTTTTTAAAAAAAGGTTCTATATAATTATTATTTTAAACTTTTTTTTAAAGGGACCATGCAGAGAAATTTTAACCGGACTTAAAAAAACTGTCAAAAAAAAAAACCGCCCCAATTCAGGTTAAAGGGGCTAAATTCAATTTAAAGTCTGAATTCAAATCTTAAAGTCTAAATTTAGAATGTAAACACTGAACTTAGAGTTAAAAATCCGAATTCGGGGGTTAAACACTGAATTTAAAAGTTTAAATCTAAATTCAGGGGAAAAACGGTGGCCCCAAAACCGTATTTTACAACCAATATTGTTTTTTTTTTTTCAAAAAAGCAACCAAAATTTTGTTTAAAAGAGGACAGAAAGGAAAAATAATAATGTTATTTAAAATAGGAATCTTCACAGTTTCGGATATATAAAGAATAATTTTAAAATTTCTTTTAAATTATAAATTATGTTTTTTAAATTACTTAAATATTGATGCCTTAAAACTAGATATTAATTTTTTTTTTTACATATAAATTACTAAATACCAACCCCCTAATAGAGGGGGCGGCAGCTGCCCCTTCTTTTCCCGTACCCGGCTATACCCCCTTATCAGGGGGAAATTTGAACTTATCTTTAAAAAAAATTAAAAGGACAGTAAACAAAAAAAGACGGCCCGTTTACAAAAAAAATAAATGCTGTTTGGTTCCCAAAAAAATAAATCACCAATACCATCTGAATCATCAATTTAGTAAACAGTTAAACTTTAAGCTTTATTCTACAACTTGTATAATTTTTTTCCAAATAAGTTGAGCAAAAAGTGTAAAAAAAGGGTCCGAAAATTGCTTTAAACGCGAGTTCTTTCTTTGGAGCAAAGTAGTGGGGGCGCAGGGAGAAATTTTCAGCAATAGGCTGTACGGACTTCAATCATCATCATCATCATCATCTTAATAATCATTTTTACTTTTAGTTCGTTCCTCACAATTTTGATGCAATTTAGACGATCACAAAAGGTTTCATCCCCCAATATTCAAATGGGGGGAGCGGTATAATGTACAAACAAAAAAAACCCCAAAAATTTCCCCTTATTTCTCATTCTTTTTCTGACACAAAATAAAGTGTTTTTTTTTAAAATTTAATCTTTAAAAGATCATTAGATGATAAGATAAAATTTGTCACGAAAATCAA
>JAHBCN010024908.1:7500-11548 GCA_019359885.1 Listronotus oregonensis | reverse complement strand
TTTAAATTTTTTTTCCCCCAAAAATATATTTGAAAAAAAAATTATCTGGTTGGTAGTTCAAAAAAGGGTCTTTTTAATTCAAGTATAAGTCCTTGTATAAATTTTTTTTTAGGCATGTAACCTTTTTCGTTTTTTTTTTTGGGGATGGTTGGGGGAATGTTCTTTTAAAACGTTCTTTTTTTAAAAAAATTGGAAAAAACCCAAAATTTTTTTAAAATTAAAATTTTTATGTTTTTTATTTTTTTTAAAACCCCCGATTTTTTTTAAAAATTTTGGGGAACCAAAAAAAAAATTTTTTTTTGGGGGTACTTAGGTATAGAAAGGGTTTTTTAAAAAAAAAACTGGTTTAATTTGTTAAAAAAAACGTAAGTCTTGGGCTAAAAAATTTTTTTTATTTTTTTAAAAAAAAAAAAGGTTTTAAAACAATGGTTTATATTCTTAAAAATTTTTTTTAAATTTTTTTAAAAAAACTTTCAAAAAAAAGGAAAAAGAACTTTTTTTTATAAAAGCTAGTATCATTTTTTAAAAAGATAAAAAAAGGGGGTTTAAAAAATTGGTTTTAAAAGATTAAGAAAAAGCCTTTCTTTTTTTTGTAATCTGTAAATCTTTTAAAAAAAGTTTTTTTTTTAAAAATAAAGTATAAAAAAAATTTTTCCCAAAATTTTTTAAGAAAGAAAAAAAACCCAAAAAAAATAAAAAAATAAAATTTTAAATTTGTCAAAAAAAGGCAAAAAGTCATAAATTTTTCCCCCAAAATTTTATCAAGGGGAAATTTCCCTTTAAAATTCTTAAACCAAAATTTTCAAAAAATTTTGGGTTTTTTTTATGTTTTTCATTTAGGTGATCGACTTCCCCCCAAAAATTTTAAAATTTTTTAAAATTTTTGGGGAAATTTTTGGGTTTTGGGTTTTTTTTTTTTGTTTAAAATTTTAAAAATTTTTAGAAAACCTTTTGGGGAAAGAACTGGGGTTTTTTGAGGTAGACCTTTTTTTTTTTCCCCAAAAGGGTTTAAAAAAATGAAAAAAATAATACAAAAGATTTTTACAAAATTTTAAAAAAAAAAATTTTTTGGCCTTTAAAAGGTGGGGGCTTTTTTTTTATTATCCCCATTGTAATGTAGATTTGGGCCCCAAAATTTTTTGATTGTTTTTTTTTTTTGGGTTTTTTTTTTTTATCCTTTTTAAAAAAACCCTCTAACAAAAACACAGTTTTTTTTAAAATTTGGTTTATAAATTCTGTTATTTTTTTAATTTTTTTTAAATTTTTGGGTTTTTGGGGTTTTTTTGAAAAAATTGGGGGTTTTTTTTTTCCCTTTTTTTTTAAAAAAATTTACTTTTTTAACCTTTAAATTCTGCTTTTTTTTTTCTTTTTTGTAACATCTAAAATCAATGCTTTAATGGGAAATTTTTTTGGGAGCTTTTTTTAAAAAATAAGGGTAATAATAAGGATGATTGATAATCAAGGCCATTTAACGCCCCGCCGGGGGGGGGTTTAGAGTTGAGATCATTAATTGCGAATTAATACTCAATTAGTATAATATTAGGGGTTATACAGGGTGCCCCAAAAGTAATGGGACACAAAGCAACAAAACCAATATCCCGGGGGGAAAAATTTTTTAAATTTTTTTTTTTTATCTTGGGGCCAAATCCACGAAGGCTAACCTAAGTACTAACGTACCGTGGATTTTCGTGGGGGAGGGGGATTTTTACAGGGACTTGAATTTTGGGGTGGGGGGGAGAAAGGGAAAAAAACTTCGGGGGGGCAGGGGTTTCCCTAGTCTTGACCTCTAGGGGTGAAGGCAAGAAAGCAAGTTCGGGGTCTTCAACTGAACTGTAAAAAATGATAAAGTTGCACTACGTGTTGTTGTTGGGAGCTCCCGAGAAGGTTTTTAAAGGGAACCCCTCTGGAAAAGCCGTGTAAACCTATAAAACAAGATCCCCTACAGCTCGACGGTGGGCAAAAAGGAAGCCTGTCTGTGAGCGTTTTGGGGGATTAATAAGACGAAAGGCTCTTCTTTGAATGGGTCCCCCAAAGCTAAGTGTTTGGGACCCCTTCCCCAAAGAACAATATTCTGAGAGGGTCTGTTTGGGATACTACAGAGTGTATAGATTGGAAGAAAGAAATATTTTCTGGCTCGGAAAAAAATCCAATCTTTTTTTTTGCTCCGAAGCTATGGATGAAATGTGTTTGGCCAGTTGGGGGTTTTTTTCAAAAAAAAAGCCGACAAATTAAAAAAAAATCTTTTTTTTGCAGATCTTGGCCCCTCATATGTAAGGGATGAGCATTTGCAGACTTTTTTTTTGACGGGGAACTATTGTTTTCAGGCATTAAACTGAACAGATTTTTTGGGCCCCCCAATCTAATAAAAGTTTGAGGTCTTGTGAAAGAGATATCTGCATTGACCTGCGTTGTTTTCGAAATCGGGATTCCCGGTGGCAAGAAATTGAAAAAACTAGGGGGAAAAGGGTCTATCGTCAGAAAATTTTTATGAATGGGTTGATTGTGGAAGAAAAAATCGTTAATGTGTAGAAGAACAGCGGGGGCCCCCAAAACCCCGGGGCCCGGGGGCCCCCATTAATTTGGTAGAAGCTGGGGGAAGCCATCACAAGGGTTTTTAAACTTTTTTTGCCCAACCCCCCTTTTTTTAAAATCGGGTTATTTGTACCCCCCCTTTTTTTTCCCACCTTAAAAACCCCCAATTTTTTTTTTCTTTAAAAGTCTCGCCTGGCTTTAATTAAACCCATATTCAAAACCCCCCCTTTTTTTTTACCAGACAGAGCAAAAATAATGGAACTTTACAATATTAGAGGTTAAAATAGGATAAAAAAAAAAAACCCCTAAAAAATGGACATTTGTGTAAAAGGTTTTTAAAACAAAAAATTTTTAAAAAAACCCAAGTAGCTGAAAAAAATAACCCATCCCCCCTTAAATCATATCACCCCCCCCAAATTTTTTCCCGGGGTCCCCCCCCCCCCCCTCTAGGACTCCAGCGCCCACAAGGGGGCGTTACCCTCATTTTGAGAAAGACTGATCTACACTGACTGATTCGTCGTTTAAAAACTGGTAAGCCAAGGCAACTTGGGGGGGAAAAATAAAAGGAAGGTTTTTACTAATAATTTTAACAAAAAGACAAAGGGGAAAAATTAAAGATTTGATTTTTTTAAAAACAAAATTTCCCCAATGTTCGTGCTTTTTTTTTGCTCTTAAAAAGGGGGGCTAGGGCCCCACCCCCCTGGTTTAAGAAAACATCCCTTTTTTTAAAACTTGGTTTTTTTAACCTTTTTATTAAAAAAAAAGTTACTTTTAAAAACCCTTTTAAACAAAAATGAAAAATTTTTTAAAAATCTCTAGGAGCAACCTTTTTTTTTAAAATAAACGCTCTTTAAAGGACGCCGAAATTTTTTTTTTAAAAAAAAAGGGTTTTTTTCCCAAAATTTTTTTTAAAAATTTCCTGATGGGTTTTCTGATCAAAAAAATTCCAAAAAGGGAAAAAAAAACCGGAAACGCCTCAACCCCTCCAAAATCAACCTCAAAAATCACGGGGGTTTGGGGGCTTTTAAGGGTGGTTTTGGGGGGAAAATTGGGGCCCGTGGGGACTTTTGATCCCCAAAAAAATTGGGGGGAAAAACCCCCCCAAAATTTGAAAAACAATTAAAAAAAATTTTCCAGAAAATTCGGGGTTATTAAAAATGCTTTATCTCGAAAACAGTTGATCCCAAAAAAAAAAATCTGGATGCGGGGGGGGTTTTAAAGCAGTTCTTAATAAAAAAAGGGAATTCTTGCTTAAAAAAAGTTATGCCTTTTTTAAACCCGTAAAAAATAGGCCGTTGCTTAAAACCCCCCGTAACAACATTAAAAGCATATCGAAATTAGGGGAAATTTTTTGCCTTTTAAAAAAAACCCCCCCAAAATTTAAAATTTTACCCCATGTCATTAAAAAAGAATTATTCGAAAATTTAAAAAATTTAAATTTTCCCATAAAAAAAGTTAAAAAACTAAAAATTTCAGGGAAAATTTTACGTTGCCTAGACAACTTATTTACTTCTAA
>JAHBCN010024908.1:0-5000 GCA_019359885.1 Listronotus oregonensis | reverse complement strand
GGCAAAAAAACCAAAACTTACTAAAAAAGGAAAAATTCATATCAAAAAAAAAACAATTGCTAAAAACAAAAAAACTTTCCCTTTAAACCAAAAAAATATTAAAATTTTAAATTTAAAAGGGGGTTTAAAAGGGAAATCACATTATGGAAAAAAAACACCCAGTTAAAAAAAAAAAAAAACTTGCCCCCCAAAAATTTTTTAAAAATTTTCGGTTTTTGGGGAAAATCCTTTAAAATTGTTTTCTATTTATAAATTTTTTTTAAATATTTTTTTATAAAAAACAAAAAATTTAAAAACTTTTTTCCGGCTACCGACGGGGTCCCCTTTTCCCGTTATAAAGCCCAACAATATTTTTCCCGGGGGGGACGTACTTTTTGATTTAAAAAAAAAAGTAAACAATAATAAAAAAAAAATTTTTTTTAAATTTTAAAATGTATTTTCCCCCTTTTAAATTTTTTGTATTGCAGTAGTATTTGCATAAAAATAAGGGGAAAAAATTTAGCCCCGCAAAATTTTTTTCAAATTAAATTGTCCTATATCTCTATATTATTATTTTGAGTTGTAGGCCTGATGATATTTTTTTTTTTGTAAAAAAAATTTTTAAAATTTTTAAAATACAATAAAAAAATTTTTTTTAAAAAGCCCCCCATGTGGGTTTTAAAGAAAAAAAATTTTTTGTTTTTTGAATTATCAGAAAACCTCAACCCAAAAACAATCAAAAAATTAATTGAATAAAGGGTTTTTAAAAAATTTTTTGGGAAAAAAAAATATATATATATATATATATATATATATATATATATATATATATATATATATATATATATATATATATATATATATATATATATATATATATATTATTTTAAATATATATATATATATATATATATATATATATATATATATATATATATATATATATATATATTTTAATATATATATATACCATTTTATAATTGCTTAAAACATAAAAACATAATAATAGGGGGGTACGTCTTGACTCTTTTTCAAAATCTTGTCGCGTGGTCATTTTAAAACGATTTTTAGACGTGATACATAAAATCCATTATTTAATTTTAAAAAATAAATATACTAACAATCTAAAAATTTAAAAAAAATTACTAATTAAACATAATAAATCAAACAAAAAATTTTCCCAAAAAAATGCTAGAAATTGTGTTTTCAGCTGCAATTTTTTTTTTTAAAATTTTTTTAAATTTTAAACCCCCAGCCCCATAGTTTACATGCAACCAATCAGCACGTAGAGCGAACTATTAAACTCTAATTCTTCTTTCTTTCTCACATTTTTTTTCACGACCAAGTTGTAAGACTGCCTCTAGTAGATATGTCGAAGGTTGCGATGGATAATCTGAGTAGCTTTCTAGTGATGTAAATTTTTTCGCGCCCAGGCTTGGTCTGCTCTGAAAAGTTTAAAAATGAAAAAAATTTGTGCTTTGGTACTTTTTCCCCCCGGGGAACACTGTAAAATCCACGAAATGCTCTTAAGTTTTTTTAAAAAAATCACGCTAGCGCGGGGTGTAAAAATGGTTATATCTATATGCTTTGTTTCTAAAACCAAAAACACCCTTTTTATTGCGATGTAAAATGCTTAGATCACCCTGGAGTGCGTTTCCAAGGATTTCGAACAAGGCATGGGGCAAATCGAAAAAATCCCACAGGGGGCCTCTAATGCTTTTTAGTACCATGTTATAGCTTTGGACTCTTTTTTGTTTTTTAAAAAAAAAAAGATGGATGTATAAAGCATAAAACAGCAATTTTCTAGAAAAAAAAAAGGAATTTTTTTGTCTACTTTAGATGTAATACTACCAAAATTTTTTTAAAAAAAATTTATAGACACAAAATATTTTAAAGTACAGGTTAAAAAGTAAAATTTTAAAAAAAAGGAAATTTTTTGCAAAATTTTTCACTTGAGCTATCTATCGCATTAAAACCCAAGAAAATATATAAAATAAATTTAGTTCAAATAAATTTTTTTTTATATTCTATGCAAGGTAATTATTTTTTGAATTTTTTATGCTTAATCGCTTTAAAAACAAAACTATTTATTGTCGTTTAGTTGCCATAAAATTTTTTTAAAATGTACTAAGTTGTTTTTTTTTTTCATTTTTCACTCTTTTAAAATTTAGCTCGTTGTTAAGTTCATTAGTAACTTGCTTAACGAGATCGTAAAATTGATAACGATTTATTTCTTATAAAATAGTACGGATCTTTATTACTTATTTTTTAAAAAAAAAGGGGGGTAAAAATATTGTCCACATTTTTTTTGTTCCTTTTTTTAAAAAATTTGCACTTGACTGTTTTTTAAAAAAAAACTTTAATTTAACGGCACTATAAACTTCTCTTTCAACATTTTCTTTTATTCTTAATTAGCGGGTTAAGCACTTAAAGTATTTTCATGCCCAATTCTCTCTGTTAATGATCTTAACGATCTCAAATTTATTTTGCACTTCTTACGACATTGCTGAGTTAAAACAAAGAAGATTTAAGTTTCCTTTTCTACTTACAGGGCATTTTGCTTTACACATGTTTTTATTTAATTGTGCATAGAGCAGAAGCTCTTAATCATAATTTTCAGCTTTCCAGCGTTTGTTCATACGGAATATTAATGCATAATCATCAATATTACAATGTTAAATCTTTAACCCAAAAACTTCTTTTTTGGTCCCAAAATCGTAGTACTACAATTCTCAGGGTGTCTATAAAAATTGCGAAAAAGACGTTACCTTCCACAAATTCCTAAGACTAAAATATGACTGAGATACAATGTCAAAAGATTTAATTTGGTTTAAGTTTTTATCAATAATTTTGTCAATATTTGTTGTATTGTCACAATATTTGGCCAGAGGTAGTTTTCTGGAAAAAATAAAATAAAATCTGCTTTTATTTTTATTATAGAATTTTAAGGGTGCAAAGTCTCGCTAAATTAATCAAGATTAGCAGAGCTAAAATATTTGTAATTTGTTAAAAAGTCACTTTATTTATAGCAAAAAAATTAATAAGCCTTCAGTTTTAGTGGTTGTTTTAATGCACAATTATACGGTCTAAATAGGAATTAACAATACAACCAAATATATATATATATTTTTATTTAATAAGTACCCACATAACTTGTTTTAATTTAAAATGTTAACATTTAGTAGCCTTTTTATTTTTTTTAACTAATGTCGCTTTCTTTTATTAATTCTTATTGAAAGAACATGCTCAATTTAAAAAATAATTTTAATTTTCACGCCAATCTCTGCTTCCTCTTGTGGAAAAACAAAATTGGGTAAAGCAGCTGATGGAAATACATTTAATTTAAAAGATGTGTAGACTATAATAATATAAACAGTAAATACTGTTAATATTAATGCACAAAGCGTTAAACAGATTATTATTTTTAGTATAGGTTCTTGACCAAGTGTTCAATTTGGTGCATCTTTACCAATTTGTAAACTTATTAAAATAGGATTTGGTTATTTTCCCTACTGCACGCTCATCCTAAAATTCATTCTTTCAGAAATTTTTCCTACTGCTGCTGCTGGTACTATAAGAACTGCTAAACTTTCAATTATAGAATTTATAATATTTTAATTTCTTTTAATATTAAAAATATTTTTTTTTATTAATACCCTCGGTAAAAGGTTATATCATTAAACCATTTATTGTTAATTTAAAATGTACTTTGCACACTAAAGGTAAAATGTCAACCAATAGAATTTTCGTTGCGCCCATTATGTCATCATATGTCATCAAATGGTAGTAAAGCCTTTTGGTCCTTTGCCAAAAATATCAGTCAAATCTCCTGCACAAATTATTTTCCACCCCTAATATTTAAAAATTAAATTGTTTCTACCTCCAAAGAAGAATCCGAACTATTTGCCAAACAAGTTGTTGCCAATTCTACCCTTGATCCTTCTATTAATCTTCTTCTTCCAGCAGTTGCCCCTGTTCCCCATAAAATGTCCGATATAATTTTTAAAATCAAATGATCAAGCGTTCCTGTCTTCTCTTAATACAAAAAATCATTTGGGCTGGATTGGTACCAAATTGGGCTTAAGAAAAAAGTGCTTCCGACTTCGCATCTTTCGAATCTTTTACGACACGGGCATTTTTCCAAAGAGCTCAAAAGCTGCACGTGCGCAACCTGTCCCCAAAACTGGATGTTAAACTGTGCCTTTAACCTATAGACCTATATCTCTTCTCACAGTTGTTTATAAGGTAATGGAAAATTTATGAATTCTCAAATTTTAAAGTATTTGGAAAAACATAAGATCTTACATGAAAGACAGTATGGGCTCGGTTACAGAAGATCCACAGCTGATCTTCTTTCCTTTGTCTCGCACTGGACTGGAACAAGTTCCTTGAGGTTCTTGGTGAATCCCAGATCGTTGCTCTTGACATATTCAAAACTTTTGAGTAGGTCTGGCATAATAGGCTTTTTAACAAACTTCCTTCTTACGGTCTTTCACCTGAGCTTTGTTCTTGGCTCTTCAGTTTCCTTTCTGATTGACGTATATCAGTTATTGTAGATGGTCGTGCCCTAGGGCACGGTACTAGCACCCACTCTGTTTCTTTTACACATCAACGATCTTCTGTCTTCCACAATCAATTCCATTTATTGTTTTCCTGACGATAGTACCCCCCGCTCCAATATTCAACTTCTCAAGCCAATCAATAATTCTGATTTGGAAACCAAGCGTGAGTCAATGCGGATGTCTCTTTCACAAGACCTTAAACCTAACTTAAATTGGGGCGCCAAAAATCTTGTTCAGTTTAAAGCCTTCAAAACACAGTCATGTTCGCTGTCGCAGAAAAAGTCTGCCAATGCTTATTTGTTACAAATAAGCGGCCTGCAGAACAAAGAGTCATTTAATCTGTACAAAAAAAAAAAACATAAAGTCCCATTAGTATGGCCCCCCACCCTAAAAAGGGGGAAAAATTTTAGGTGGATGGTCACCAAACAAAAAAAGTCTTAAATTTTCTAAAAATCAGGT
>JAHBCN010024907.1:0-11542 GCA_019359885.1 Listronotus oregonensis | reverse complement strand
AACAAAAATTTTTTTTCGTGTACATCTACAATTGAAGTATCTGGGGGGTTTTTTATTCATCTGTCTCCTGGATTTACCTTTTTTTAGGCCCTTCGTACACTGGGCTACGCAAAGTATCCGCCCCCCAATTTTTTGAACTCACCCCAAAAACAACTGATACCCCTTTTTGGCTACTGTCTCCTTTTCCCGGTCGGCAAATAAAGGGGGGGTTGGGTCCCGGTTGAAAAACCCCCGGGCACAAGTGATGATGATATCATTTTTTTTTTAAAATTTTTATCTTTAAAAAGGGGAAAAACGCCGTACCAGAAAATACTGGGTACATCCCTATATAAAGGAATATAAACTGCAGACTTTTTTTAAAAAGGGTTTAAAAAACAGACACTTTTTTAACTTGTTATAGAACCCCCAAAGGAGTTACACATTTTAGTGAATTTATCACCCTTGCATACAAAAAAAGATAAAATCTAAGGGAATGTGTCAGTTTTGGGGGAAAAATTTTTTTAAAAACCCTTTGGGAAAAAGTCTCGACGACTTGAGTAGCCACTACCTGCGCCGGCTGGTCGCGGAAGACAAACGTCGTCGAGGGGTGTCCTACACGTGATGTGTACGAACTTCAATTATAATGTATGGCGGTAGCCGCCACGATACTTAAGTCGTTTATCGGATACCCCATTTACAAAGGGGGAAAAACCCCCTTCGTCCCCCAACCCAAAAAAGTATCCGCCCCCTAAGTTCGAACTCACGTCCCAAGCAACTCGATACGCAAAAAACTTTACAAATCGCTACTGAAATAGCAAGATCCCCCCCCTTACCAACCCAAACCGGGGTCTTCACACGTTGACAAAATGTCTGACACAAGTGATGATGATACCCTTGTTTGCTTATTATTACCTTTACCGAAGAAGAAACCCCTTTTTCCCCGGGAAAAATTTTGGGGTTTTAACCCTTTTGAAGGAATATAAAATGCAGGGGGGAAGAAAGGGGGAAATTCAAAAAAACAGACACAAAACCCCCGGGCCTTTTAAGAACCCCCAAAGGGAGTTACACATATTTGTGAATTTACCCCCCCCTTACATACATATAATAAAAAAAGACAAGGTTTTTTTCCCCTTTTTAAAAAAAAATTTTTTTATATTAATTATTTGTTCCCCTTTTTTAAAAAAGTCTCGACACTTGAGCCACTACCTTGCCGGGGGTTTTGCGGAAGACTAGGGGGGGGCCGACAATTCGGCTAAGGGGGATGTTGAACTTCAATTTAATGTATGGCGGTACCCCGGATCCCAAGTCGTTGAGTATCGGATTTTTTCCCCCCAGTGTAAAAGGGGGCCCCCTAATTTTTTTCTTAACAATAAAAACAGAGTTTTCATTGGAAAAAAATTTTTTTTTTACAGAAAGCTCTGCATTTTTGGGCCCAAATTTTTTTAAATCTCCCCCCAATCCTAAAAAAAAGTAAATAATATGACCAATAATTTGGTTTTTGAGATAATTAAGTAACTGAAAAAATTTGGGACACATAACATGGGGTTTTGGCTCTCAAACGATTTATTAAAATTTTATGTTATTTTTTTTAAAAAAATAGGAACATCTTTTTTTAAAAAAATTCCTGTGGGGCCCCCCCGGTTTTTAAAAAAAAAAAATGGGGAAATTTAAATTTTAAAAAAAAAGAAAAAAAAATTTTTTTTTTCCCTTTCCCAATTTAAAGCCTTAAAAATTTTTTTTATAAGCTAAATCCAACAAAAAAAATTTTTTAAAAATTGCTTTTTTGGGTTAAAAAAAAAGATTTGCTATTCAAACCCTAAAGAGTGCTTTGGGATCGAAAAAATTAAATAAAGTTTTAAACCAAAGGGGGTATGTTAATTTCTTGATGCATTTAAATATATCTTAAAATTTTTTTCTTTTGTCAGTTTCTTGTGCCCCAAGTCAAAAAGCTAGCTAATTTTAAGTTTTTAAGCCAATAATTATATAAATAAATTAATAATTTAATAAACATTACAAAAATTTTTAAAAATTTTTTCAAAAAAATTTTTGGCGGGAAGCAATTTTAAAAAAGACTTACCCCAAAAATAAGGTAAATCCAGGAGGCATGGTGGGAAAAAGTCCCCCAAAACCCCTTTTAGGTGTAAAAAATTATTTTTTTTTTTGGGTACTTCAATTTTTTTAAACCCCCGTTAAAAAAATTTCCCCCAAAAAGGCTTTTTTAAAAAAAAAAAAAACCTTTTTGGGGGGAAAACCAAAAAAAAAATTTTTAATTTTTTAAAATCCCCCTTATTTGGGGGCAATAAACCAAAATATTTAAATTTAAATTTTTTATAATAAACTTTTCAGAAATGTATAATTTTAAAAAAAAAATACAATTATTTAGATATAAACATTTTAGTTGGAATAATCCCCCTTTTTTTATTCCCCATACTGGACCACCCTGTATGGTTTAAAGTTAAAAACCAAAAATTTTTTCTAAAAAATATAAAAATAAAAAATTTTTTTTGGGTTAGCCCAAATTTCCTTTTTTTTGCTTTACATTGGATTTAATAAACAGTTAAGCTTTTAAAAAATTTGGGTTTTTTTACACAATATATTCACAAAAACCCATTTAAAGATTTCCCCTTGATCAAAAAAACAACATACTTAAATTTAAAAAAATCGTTTTAAAAGAATCCCATGTTAGGTTTTCCATGTCCTTAAAATTTTTAAACCTTTTTATTTATCAGTGAATAAAATGAAGTGTATAAAAAATTTTTTTCCCCAAAGCGGTGTTGCATTTTCTATGTCATTAAAATTTTTATAGAATTTATATCATTTGGTAAACCACTGTATATAATTTTTTGAAAGTTTAAAAATTAAAAATTTTTTAAGGTTTTGATTATATTTTTGGCTTCTGGAGCCTTTATTTTTAAAGACAGAAAAAATGTTTTACATAAAAGTTGTAGGTTTTTTTTCCATATTATCTTTGAAAATAATAGTCAAAAAATATCGCAATAATAAAATTAAAAAATATAAGGCAGCAACTTTTTAAATGAACACCCTGTATAATATCACACTACAATCTTTTTTTTCTGATTTCAAGTATACATACATTGATGATATTGAATCTAAATCTTTGAGATATTAAATTTAACATATAAATAAATTAAAAAAAATTATATTAGTACAAAGAAGAAACTTTAAGAAAACAATAAAATTCATTTTAATAAATTTGACAATGATATTGTAAAAGTTAAAATTTATAGATATAAATTGCACCTATTAAGTTCCGCAACGTGTTACTTCATATATAAACTATTAACTTTAATTAGCAAAAAAGCTATGAAAATCATTTTACAGTCTGCCAATTGTTGAAGCATGGAGGCTAGATTGCCAAATCCACAAAAAAGTTGCAGGCAGACAGTTTCTCCAGTACAAGAATAAAGCATACTAATGCTAGTTCGCAAAAAAATCGTGTAACTAAAACACTTTGCACAATTCAGCTGTTGAACTAATGTGTGCATGAAGTTAACGAATTTTCTGAGCGGACTATTCCCGATTTTAAAAGAAATTGATACACAAAGTTATTTTACAAATTTTTACAGTATTTTTAGAATATTTTTACAGTGTAAAGGTTATTTAAATATAAACAACAGTTCACAATATTGAATAGAACAATAACAGCCTAATACATTTATACTATAACCTTAAACTATTTTTTAATTTTACAAGAAATACAAATGAGACTTTTAACGATTTTTACAGTCATTATTGCCTCAACAATGTTTAGTTAGTAAATAAACAAACTTATTGAATGGCAGACAGTTGCCAGTGGTACATCTAGCGTTAGTGAAACTTTGATAATATAGTCTCGCGGTGAGCCCGGGTAACATGGAACAGTGAGGTCAATTAAGAGTTGGTGCCCCTATGTTCTTTGCATGCATCATGATGCTGTAACTGACTGAGTTATCTTTCATCTACCATTCATGGCGTCCTAACGCCGCCAGTCGGTCAATTCCGGCTTTTATGTGTGAATTAATTTGCGCATACTGGTTTAAATCAGCTATGATTTTCTAATTAATTGAAATTCACATTCTAATAAATTGGGATTCTGGAATTTTATTTCTTAACATCATAACAGATAATTTTTAACAATTATTTTTGTATAACATCTAAAACAGTATCTTTTGTGTATAAGTATTATAGAGATTTACACAAAAAAACTTCAGTTTACCAATAGTCTGAAATATTCCCCCACATTTGATGTTTATCTCTGAATAATAATAATAAAAATGAAAAAAATAATTAATATTAATAATAACCTAAATATATACTTAAATTTATTTGAGAAGTATTTTAAGTTAATAAATAAAAAAAAAAAAAAAAGTATGGAGTGGATCTAGACTGAACATCCTGAGTTCTTGCTGTTTGCTTTTACAAAATAGTTGGCTATGGTAAAAGTACTTGACAAAATTTGTAAAATATTGTAAAAAATCACTAAAAACAATGAATAATAAAGAAAATCTTAACCAAACTAGTTTCAACTAATATATCACAAGTAGGCGCAAGTAGGCCAAACAACAGATGACGTTATTATAAACTCGACCAATCAGGAGCACGTTTTGTGTTATGGGACAAACGTTCAAAAAATACGTTTTTATATTACAGTTTTAAAATAAATAATAATTATTTTCAAAGCTTACGTTAATAAATAACCATTTTGAAAACTATTACAAATAATCATGCAAATTCAATAGTTTGTTTATTTATTACCTAAATATTGTTTGAAAACAATGTATGGACTGTAAATTATTAACCATTATAAGTTTTTACAAGTTTAACTCCGTCTTTTCACCTTCAAACTACGTGATTAAGTATAACTATATAAATTTAATATCAAAAATATTTATTATAAAGTTAATTATTATTCAATAGGCAGACTGTAAAAAGTGTGTTCTTAAATATATTGAAAATTTGTTAATTAACTTTTATCAATTTTTAAATATCAGAAGCAGTCTGCAGAAAATTCGATATCTATTTTTGTTAAGTCAAATGTACTTGGCAGACTGTAAAAAAGTGTTTTGATTCACGTTTTTGCAGCTAGCATTCATGTGCTTTAATACCTTTCTGGAGAAAACAAATCTTACCTGCAACTTTTTTGTAATTTGGCAATCTAGCCTTATGCTTCAACAATTGGCAGACTGTAAAGTTGATTTAAGAAGCTTCTTTTTTTGCTAATTAAAGTTAAAGTTTACATATGAAGTAACACGTTGCGGAACTTAATAGGTGCATCTATCTGTAACTTGTGGCTATAAATATATCACCGTATTAAAGGCAGCCTGGCAAAAAATCGGTCTCTTTCTTCTGCCGCAGCTCAGTTCTACATTAAAAGTGGTTTATGTGTACTTTGTCGATGAACTATTCAAGACAAATCTTTATTATGTATCTTTTTCATGATAACAATATTAATATGACGACAGTGCAAAGGGGAATATTACTTATTATATCCTTAACAGCAGAATTTTCATATCTATATACTATTAAATACATAGTAAAAAAGTTTATTGAACAGAAAAAGCTTCAAAATGAAGAAGGTACCTTTGAAAAGCAGAAAACAAGGTTTTGAATATCTCTATTTTCTTCAGGATTATTATTATACTTTCTATTAGTTTGCACCTAACTACTTTTAATAATTTCTGAACCTAATAAAACAGTTACTAAAATTTATTTAACACCAAATTTTCAAATTTATCATATAAATGTATGTCCATTCCAGGCCTTCTGAACAACACTGAATAAACTAAGTGTATTCAAATAGCTAGGTTTATGCAGCAGGATCCAAAGTTTTCAATAAAATTCTATTCACCGACAAGTTTTCCTTCACTTTAGCAGGGTATTTAATCACAAAAATAAACATTATGGGTCTAATAAAAAGCCTCACCAAATTCAGCAACATATAATTCTATTGTTTCCATGGCTCTTAGTATAATATGAAACTTTTTGTAATTTATTAATAATTTAACCTAAAATATCTCAAAATGGTTCATCCAAATACCATCAATGTATATATATTTGAAATCAGAAAAAATATATTTTTATTGTGGCGCATAATATACAGAGTGTTTCATTTAAAAAAGTTGAGAGTTACTATATTTTCATTTTTTTGTAGATATTTTTACTGATGATTTAAAGATATAAAATCCACAATTTTATAAAAGAACATGTTTTGTATTAAAAGTAAAGTTTTAAAATTGCGTGCGTGTCTGATCAAAGACTCTGTACAGAATTTACCCTGTTACAACCAGAGTACCTAAACGATATATAAAGTAAAAATATTTTGTAATAAAAAATATGTACATAAAAATCATAAAATTACTTAGGTTTATTTAACATGGGATTTTTGCGCCACATCTTATGAAACCTATTTAAATATGTAAATCTGGGTCCTGCTTAGGTTATTCTATAAGGTTTACGGGCGCTGATCACGAATCTGAGAGAATTTTTAGTCGGATACGTTCTTTTTTACTATATTCCCCCTTTTCTTTTTATTGTTAATCTTAACATGAATTGGCACACAATATTTTATAGATACCCTTGAAGAACTTGTTTTCATATTTATTTACACAACTTCATATCAATTGCAGTTTCACTTTAAACGCCATGACTATAACGCTAAAATCCTTAGTGTATACATGGTTTGCGACTTTTGAAAGTAATGCTTTGCATTTAAATGAAAAATGTAAAATGTCCTGCAAAGTTTTAAAGTGTTCTAAAATGTGTGTACCAATTTAGTGTTAAAATCCACAAAGTGGGAGGAAAAAGAAGAAGGAATGGTGAATATAAAGTTGGTTTAATTTTCAAGTTTAATAAAGGATATTTTGAAAATAAACATTCAAAATAAAGATGCTGAAATGTAATAGGCGCCCCAAAATATAATACAATTTGTCAAAATCGGCGTTGCAGCAACTTTTGAGACAATTAAATGCCAATCTCTACATTCGTCGAATTTATAACTATTATGCCAACGCACTGGGTAAATTGTTACAAGAGTTCTCGAATTATTTCCAGACCTTTGAGAACTTGATATTTTGATGATTTCATTATGGTTCAACACTAATATGGTTCTTAATTAATTGCTCTAAAGTTGTATGACAATGATTGAAATTGCTGTTCTGGAAGAAAGAACATTTTATGCCTTGTAGCTGTATTTAAATTTAATACAGATCTTGAATGAGACAAGAGCGTAGCCAGTATTAAATATATATATATATATATATATATATATATATATATATAATATATATATATATATATATATATATATATATATATATATATTATTTTATAATATATATATATATATATTTTTATATATATATATATAAATATTTTTAAGGGGGGCCCCAAAAATTTTGGGGCACAGAGAAAAAACAGTTTTCCCTTGGTCAAAATAAAATTTACAAAATTTTTCCCCTTTTTGAAAGTTAATAAAAAAAAAAAAGGGGGGTTAAATTTTTTTTAATTTTTTTTTTTTTTTTCTTAATGTTTTTTTAACCAAATGACCCCACGGTACAAAATTTGGGATCGGGGGGGTTTTTTGGGGGGGAAAATTTAAATTTGTCCACGCTTTCAATGTTTATTAGGGGGAAACTACCTTTCCCACTTGTTTTAAATTCTAATTTTTTAAAAGGGGAATAGACCTTTTTTAAAAAAAATTACTATAAACCCCTCTGCTTTAAAAAAAAGTATCTTTTTTTTAAACTCTAGGAAACCCCCTTCTCGAAAAACGCATTTTAAAAAGGGTCTTGAAATTTTTTTTGAAAAAAAATTTTTTTCCATTTTTTTTAAACTTTGCATAGTGATAGCTAAACACGCTGATAAAAAAGGGTTTTTAAAGGGGAAAAAACCCCAAAACCCCCAACCCTCCCAAAATCCCCCTAAAAAATCCCAAATCCCCAGGACCTTTAGGGGGGATTTTGGGGGAAAAAATTTTTGGGGCCCCCAAAAAGATCAGTGTTGCACCTATGCAAATTTTTAAAAAATTGGGTAACTTTTTTTTTTTTATTTTATCAAAAAAAATTACTCTTAAAAAAAATTTTTCTATTTTTTGAGTGGGTTATAAAACATTTAACATATTTTTTCTCGGTTTTAAAAAAAAATTAAAAAAATTAAAATTCAAAGTAAAGTGCATTTATTTGAAGATATGAAAATAGGTTACTAAAAAAAGTTTAAAATTTAAAATTTTTAATCAATTTTTTGAAAAAATGCCTTCTTTTTTTATTTGTATTTTTATTTTAATAACAATTTAAATTTTAAATAAAATTTTATAAATTTTTTTTGTTGAAGCATTTGCTAATGGCAAAAATTTTAAAAAAAAAAATTAAAAACCCCCTTTTTATAAATACTAGTACAATAATGAGTTTTAAAATTTGGGAAATTTTTTTTAAAATTTATATTAAAATAATTTTTATAAAAAATTTAACAATTAAAAGGGTAGGCCGAAAAATTCTTTTAAAAATTTTTTTTTTACTTTTGAACAATTTTTTCCCCATATCTTTTTAAAAAATGAGACAAACCATTTACGGCTGGGGTGATGACCCCGCTTTTTTAAAAATTTTGCGGGGGAACTTAGAAATTTTTTAAAAAAGTTAACGGGGGTTTTTTAGAATTTTTAAAAAAAAATTCTTTTTGTTAAAATTCTAAATTTTTTAACTTTTGACAAGCTAAATTAACAACTTTTTAGAATGTTTAACAAAATGTCGATTTTGGGGGGTTGCCTACTAAAATCATTAAATAACACTGAAAATGACGGAAAAAAAATTTTTAACATTTTATACGGGGTGTTAAAAAAATTTAAAAAACTTAAAATGGAAAAAAAGTAAAGTGCATTTATTTGCAAAGATATGGAAATAAGTTGGGGGAAAAAAATTGCAAAAAAAAAAGGTAGTCTCTAATCCCAAATTTTTTGGGAAAGAATGGGCCCCCTTTTTTTTTATTTTTGATTAAAATTTTTTTATCAATTAACTAATTCCGAATTTTTGTACTAGTGGGGGATAGTGACAAGATTATTGACCCCTTTTTTTTCATAAACTTTAAATGCACTTAACAGCAAAATTTGATAAAATTTTTTTTAAAAAAATTTAAATTATTTTAAAAAATTAAAATCCAAAAAAAAAAAATTGGGGTTTTTTTAAAAATTGGGGTTTTTTTAGATTTTCCCTTTTATTGAAAACTTTTTTAATTTATTTTAATTTTTTTTAAAAAAATGATTTTTTTTTGTACCTTTTTTTTTTTTAAATTTTCTGAACACCACGTAAAAAATTTTTTAAATGTTTCCCCCCAATCTTACTTTAAAAAGAAACAAACTTTTATCAGAATTTTTTTTCAATAAAATAAAAAAAAAAAAGTTTTTTCTTCAATTTTTTTTCCCGGGGAAAAACCCAAAAATTATATATATATATATATATATATATATATATATATATATATATATATATATATATATATATATATATATATATATATATATATATATAAAAATTTATATATAAAAAAAAAAAAAAAAAATAACCCCCCAAAAATTTTCCCCAATGCTTAAGGAAAAACTTTGTAAAAATTTTTTAATTTTAAATTTTGGGAAAAAAATTTGTTTTTTCCCCCCCCCAAAAAAATTTATGTGTCATAAGCGAATTCTCTATATGTTTTTTTTTTTAAGTGTTTTTAAAAATTTATTGTTAAATTGATTTTCCAAAAAAAATTCATTTTTCTTTAAATAATAGGATTTTCAGGAGAATATCTATAATGATATAAATAAAAATTAAAGGAAGGGAAAAAAATTTTTTTTGTTTTTTTTCAACCATGTATACAATTTTTATTAAGATTCAAAAATTAAATTTAAAATTTTTTCTTTTTTTAATATATCAAACTGAAAACGTTTAATAGTAGAAGAAGTCTAACAAGAAAAAAAACAAAAATAAGAAAAAAAATTTTGAAAATATTTTCTCAACAAATTTTTTTTTTTGTTAATGTCCCCGTTTTTTTTTATTGTTATTTATAATTTTGTTACACATTAATCAAAAAAGGATATCTTGCTTTTTTTTTCGAAAAGGGAAATGGAACAGCAATATGAAGTCCAAGTTCAAAAAAGATATCTAAGAAGAATTTTTTTCCAAAGCTTTTTTTAAAAGAAAATTTATTAAATTATTTAGGGTAAAAAATGGTTCTTTTTGTAATCCCAAAATTTCCTTTTCATTTTCGGGGAAAAAACGTAAATTTAAAAAACTTCGAAAACAACGGGTTTTTTTTTTTTTTTAAAAACGTTTTTTCCCAAATAAATAAAAAAAAAAAAAACCAAAAAAACCCCAAAAAAAAATCCAACAAATATCAAACGTCAAAAAAAAAATAAAAATTTTTTGGGAAAATATGCAAATATTACAGAATGAAAAAAGGGGGCCAAAAAAAAATGTCATCTTCACGGCTTCGTTTTTTTAAATCGGGGGTTGCGAAAACTGTCGAAAAGACTTTAATTTTGGAAATAAAACAGAAAAAAAAATTTTTAACAAATTTTTTTTCCCATCAGTTACATAGTTATGCTGCTGAATAAGAAAATTGTTGACTGAATAAATTTAAAAACCCTTTTTTTTAAAACCCTAAAAAAGGTGCGAAACTTGAGATTTACGATAAAATTTTATCCAAAAATAAATTTAAAAGGGGGTTTTCCCTTTAAAAAAAGAATTTTTTTTGGGGAAAATTAAATAAAAATTTAAAAATTTTTTTTTTTTTTTTATTAAAGTGTTGCCCTTGAGGCCATCTTGGGGGGCTTGGGTTTCCATGTCTCACTTTTTTTGGGGGAAAAAAGGGGCCCCCCTGATGGGGAAAAAAATAAAAAATAATACTTTCCCAAAAGGGCCCACAAAAAAATGCTAAATTTTTTGGTAATAGGTTTGGACGTCGCTTACTGAGCCGGCGTCCATCAAAAAAACTTTCACACGCTGCTTTATAAAAAATACTGTTGCCAAATCATAACTGGGGAACAGTTTAAAATTTTTTTTGTGGGGGAAAAGGATTTGTTTTTTATAACGATAAATTTTTTTTTTCTATTTAATAATCAAATTTTAAAAAAATGTAAATTTTTCTTTGACGAATTAAAAAAGGGGGTGGGGGGCTTATGCATTTGAGTCCCGACAGTTTTTTTTTTTTTGTATTTTTATGGGGAAAAAAAATAAAAAATTTTCTTTTATTGCGCCAACCTTTTTAATATAAAGGGGAAAAACCATAAATAAAAAAAAAAATTATTAAAAAAATTTTTTTTATTTATTAAAACACTATCTTACCCCTAGACTGATAAAATTGGGGGGTTTTTTTTTAAAGAATATATATTCCATTTTAACTTACTTTTTTTTATTAAGGGGGTTTTTTTTTGTCATGCCCAGGGTTGGACGTTATTAATGAACCAACAAAAAATTTAAAATTTGGGCCCCCAAAATAATATTTTGTTAAATTTTTTTTAACCCCCAGGATTTTTTAATTGGATTTAAATCATTTATACATACAGCGTATTCCTCCAAAAAAAAAAAATTTT
>JAHBCN010024906.1:0-11620 GCA_019359885.1 Listronotus oregonensis | reverse complement strand
CTGGGTTGATCCTTGCTGTGGGGTTATTTCTGGTTCGGGACTTCCAAACTACGCTGGGTTCTGCTGCTGGAGTTTTGAAAACATACTTTGGACAGATTCTTCTTAAGTTGCTTCCGATAGGTCTGCTTTATTTTTAGTAGAAACAGCAATAAAAAAACTGTCAATATAATAGTAGAACTCTTAATGGTAGGCCGGATGCTTTCTTGTTCCACGATGAAATTTGAATTGACTACTCCAGAGTCAGTAATTTCCGCATGTTTGGAAGATGATTTGCCCTATTAGCGTCTTTTACCATATCACTGGACGGTTTACCATATCACTGGACGAATATCACTGGCGGATGCACTTTTTTAACTTCTCAACATGTAACTGGCAGGGTCGCCATGTTGTACTTCGTTGCACTTGGTTCGTAGTATCTGGTACACGTCAAGAAGTCAAACAAAGACTTTGTATAAAACAATTTAATATAAATATATAAAAAATGGTATAAAACTTATCTTACTGCATCTAAATATATCTAATCGTATCTAAACGTATCTCATGGTATCTTATGGTATCTTCATCTTACTGTCTAAATCAAGTTATTATATACATATTTAAACTTAAACAAACCAAACTATACACAGTTTACAATAATATATCAGTCTTTTAATAAACTAATATTAAATAATAACATAACATAAACTATATCTCTTATTAACCTTCACGGTCAATGGTTTTGATACGGCAATAGACTGATGACCTAACAAGTACTAGGGACTAACCTTTGTTTAATTTTAGTTTTATGAATCCATTACGAATATTATTATTTCTAATTGATCAGGCGCAAAGCATTTTTGTATTTTTGAGAACTCTTTAATTAATAATGAAATAGTAGACACTAGAAAAAAAACTAAAAATACAAGGAATAGCCGGATCCACATTATCTATCGGTACCACAGAAATTAATTTTTCAATTAAGAATGAAAATTTTTCCAATGAGTTTGTTGTCGTAAAAAATTTCGATTTTCATATACAGGGACCATTTTCTTTCTAAATATTCAGCAATAATTAATTACGAAACATTTTCAATTTCTTTAAAAAATAAGAATGGGATACAAAATGTAGTGCCACTACAATCCAAATATGATTATTATACTATTTTTCCCCCGAGATGAAATAATTAAATATTGTTACACGGATGAAAGAGATGAATGCGTTGTGATGAATGATTTAATATGTGAGGGAGTAATTGTAGCAAGTACCTTAGTAAAACCAGAAAATAACGAAATTCCGGTACGGATAATGAATGTAAACGAACGAGAAGTTAGGGTAAAAAATTTTCAGCCAAAGCTAAATAAACTAACAGATTACGATGTATGCAAGTTTGAAAAAAGTGAGATATCGGTCCAAAGGGAAAAAGTACTTAATCTGATACAGACACCTTCAGCAAATATCGAGGAAAGTGACTCAATCCATAGCATTTGTGTTAAGTATGCAGACATTTTTCACTTGGGGAAGATCCTTTAACAGTAACCAATGCCTATCGCAAAAATAAGGCTAAAAGAAGATGCACAACCTGTATATCAAGCCATACAGATTACCACATGCACAAAAAGAGGAAATACATAAACAAATCGGCGAAATGTTACGAAAAGGCATCATTGAGGAAACAAGGTCGGAATGGTCTTCACCCTTGCTAATTGTGCCGAAAAAAGCAGATAGTAATGGTGTTAAGTCACATAGGGTAGTGATTGACTACAGGATGCTCAATAAAAAGTTAAGGGGTGACGAAAAGTTTCCATTGCCAAACATTACTGAGATTTTGGACTCCTTGTCCGGAGCAATATATTTTTCTCATTTAGACTTTAGTAGAGTTACATCCTAAAAGCCTACCATGCACAGCATTTATGACAGAGAGAGGACAATTCCACATGAAAAGATTGCCTATGGGTCTAAAAATTAGCTCAAGGGCATTCTCCAGGCTCATGACAGTGACAATGGCTGGATTAAACTATGAATCATGCTTTGTCTACTTAGACGATCTAATTGTCTTTGGTAACTCTTTACAAAATCATAACAGGAATTTGCTAAAAGTTTTTCAGAGACTCAGGAAAGCAAACTTAAAGCTTAATCCGAGAAAATGCGAGTTCTTAAAGAAAGAAATTCTCTATCTAGGACATATCATATCGGCAGATGGTGTTTCACCAGACCCAGAAAAAATTTGAGCTATGGTCTATTATCCAGTTCCAAAAACTACAGAGGAGGTAAAGCGATTTGTCGCTATAGGAAATTCATTAGGAATTTTGCAGAAATAGCCCAACCGTTAAATAGTCTGAGTCGTAAAGGCAAAACTTTTCAGTGGACAGACGAGTGTAAACATGCATTCGAGACACTAAGGCAGGCGTTGGCAAAGCCTCCCTTGTTACAATATCCAGATTTTTCAGAAGAAAACGAGTTTGTGCTCAGAACCGATGCTAGCGGATACGCATTAGGTGCGGTTTTGTCAAATTCAAATGACAGACCGGTCGCCTTTGCTTCCAGAACATTAAATAAGGCAGAAAGGCTTTATGCGACGGTGGAGAAAGAATTACTCGGAATAGTGTGGGCAGGAAAGCATTTCAGGCCATATCTCTATGCCAGAAAGTTTAAAATTTTAACCGACCATCGTCCGTTAATTTATTTATTTAATTTGACAAATCCGTCAAGCAGATTAACGAAATTTAGGTTAGTATTAGAAGAGTACGATTTTACGGTGCATTATGTCAAAGGTTCGGAAAATGTGACAGCAGACGCACTATCGCGTATAGTTATAGAATCTAAAGACTTAAAAGGAATGAATGAAAAAATAATGGAGAGTGTGAATGTGTTAACTAGAGCACAAGTTAGAGATAGAGCGGGTTTTGTGTCAAAACCAGAACTAACCACAACCGTGGAGACAAAAGACGTACAGACCGGAGGCGATAGGCTTGATCACCCTGTTGTAGCCGAGGTTTTAAAACGTCCCAATGACACGATTGAATTAAAAGTAGTGTCTAAAACAGAGTTTGCAAAACTTAAAAAATTGCAATTTTACCAGTACTGTGATAATTTTATTTACAATGTGAATTCACAAACTATGTATTTTACCAGAACAGTCGATCAGCGTATGACTTAGGTACATCGTTGAGACATCTGGACAAATGGTGCATAGAAAATAATATTCCGGAAATATATATATTAAGAAATGCAGAAAGTGCAGAATTTTTAAATTTACTAAGTAAATGTAAATCGCATATGTTAGAACTGACTATAAAAATAAATATAGTTCGGGATGCGGAACGAATAACAAATAAAAAATTAAGACATATAATCTTAAATGATTTTCACACGTTACCAACGGGTGGTCATGCGGGTGTACAACGCATGTACAACAATATAAGGAAACGATATTTTTGGGCAGGTCCAAAGGAGACGAAGCCACTTTGTCAAAAACTGTGATAATTGCCAAAGGTATAAGCATTCAAATCCGAAGAAGGTACCAATGGTAATAACAAGTACGGCTAAATCGGCATTCGAAAAGGTTGTACTTGACCTTGTAGGCCCTCTCCGAGGATAGCCAAAATAAAAAATACATTTTGACGCTTCAGTGCGACTTAACAAAGTTTGTGGAAGGATATCCAATAGAGGATAAGGAAGCTAAAACGGTAGCAATGGCATTCGTAGAAAATTTTATACTACGATATGGGATACCTTGAGAAATCCTAACGGACCAAGGTTTGGAAGTTATGTCTAGCACGTTTAAAGAAGCTTGTAAACTATTAGGGATCCAACAGTTAAATTCTACAGCATACCATCATGAAACGCTTGGAGGTCTGGAAAACTCACATAATATAAACATTTGGGTGCGTATTTGCGTATGCAATTGTCAAAATATTAAGAAAGTAATTGGAGCGATTGGATATCGTATTGGTGTTTTTCATATAATAACACGGTAAACACCTCAACACGCTATACACCATACGAGCTTGTATTTGGTGAAATAAGCAAAATCCCGTCAAACCTTACTAATCAAATCGATCCTATTTATAATTTTGAGGACTACCCACTTGAGTTGAAATTTAGATTGCAGACTGCGTGGAACGATGCAAGAAATAACTTAATTTTTTCAAAAACTAAGCATATAAACTCCAATAAAAGATGCAATAGCTATAATTATAAAATCGGAGACATGGTCCTAATAGAAAACAAAAATGTAGAGAATAAATTAGCACCTTTGTTTAAAGGTCCATTTACATAAAAATATTATTAAACCTTATTTTTAAGTCTTAAATTGTACATAGTATATAAGATAGCAGAATGAAAAAAAAAAGTTCAGAAACCATTTTTTTTTCAACTTTTGCGGGGAAGGTGTAATGGATTATGGTTGAAACAAAAGGCTAAAGAATAATCTTGAAAGGTTAGTCACTAGTACTTGTTAGGTCATCAATCCCATGCACGTATCTAAAGCAATTGACCATGAAGGTTAACAGGGTGTTACCCATGTTATTATTTAAATATTAGTTTATATAACAATACTCATATATTATTGTAAACTGTGTATATTAAAGGATGATTGTTTGATGTTTAAATATATATATATATAATAACTTGATTTATACACATTAAGATTAGATACATTAGATACAGTAAAGATAAGTTAGTTACTAATAGCCTAAGAGGCATTTATACTATTTTTCTATTTTTATATTAAAGTGTGTTTTATACAAAGTCTCTTGTTTGACTTCTTGACGTGTACCAGATACTACGAACCCAAGTACAAGCAGAGTACACCACAGCGCTCATTGGTCGTTAAGTTTTAAAACCATACTTGTTTTTTGTAAGTTTTTTAACTATAAATTCTTTTGCTTTTTGTTATATTTCTTTCATTCCGTAAAAGTCTTGTTAGTAACATGGTGGCAACGATCCACGATCCAATGTGAATGAAGTTTTGTTCTTCATTGCTATTAAACCTGTTTCATGTTTTCAACTCACATATGGTAAGAACTTTGTAAAAGAGAGAATTATTTTTGTTGGTTTCACTAACAGGAATCATTTTCTTTTATTTTTAGATTGTCCTGATGATGGGAAAAAGTTTTTCCGAAAGCTCGACTTTTTCAATAAAGAGTTAATTACTTAAAGTGGCCTTTCAATTGACTGCATGTATATATATATATATATATATATATATATATATATATATATATATATATATATATATATATATATATATATATATATATATATATATATATATATATATATATATATATATATATATATATATATATATATATATATATACCGGGTGTTTCTCAAAGGTGGTTTCCCCCGTAACTTTTTTATTTTTAAAGAAAGACGTTTTTAATCGTTTCTGATGATTTCCGGTTTTACCGAAAATTACCTTAACTTTTGAATTTTAAATGGAACACCCTGTATTTTTTTTATCTCTTCGATAGAAAATGACAATCTTAATACAATGATACCGCATATGTCAACTTTTGACATTTTCCTTTAAAAAAATTTAATTTTTTAAAATTCAATCTAGAGTGCCATGACCTCGTTAAAACAACCAATGTTGAGTACAGGAGGCGTGGAATAATAGTTTTAATTATCTTTTGTATTTTGTGTCTTTTCCAGAAAGGTACAAAGATTTCAAAATTTTATTTCCAGACATAACTCATTTTTTTAAATGGGACGATAGTGGCTCGTTGGCATATTCGAAAAGAGCATTTTTTTGTGAATAATTTGATACCCCACATTTGATAATTTGGAGTTAAATCAACATTAAAGCAGCTTAAAAATAGGCATATTAGTTGTTGCTTATAAGAATAGTAGTTATATTATTATTATTATTATTATTATTATTATTATTATTATTATTAATTATTATATTTAAAGGTATTTAAATCAAAATGCCTTATTAATAAACACATCAATAAATATAAATAACTAACTTTTATTTTATTATTAAACTATGTAACATCATTGTTTAACATTAACGTTTTTGTTTATTTTCAAGCCTACCTGACAAAATTACCGAAATGAATATGACGCCCGGATGTTTTAATAATTTTATAAGCAACAACTACTATGCCAATTTTTTGTTTTTTTAGTGTTGATTTAACTTAAAATATTAAGTGTGAGGTATGGATTATTTACAAAAAAATGCTATTTTTAAATATGCCAACGAGCCACCATCATTCCATTTGAAAAAATCGAGTTATGTCTAGAAATAAAATTTTGGAATCTTTTAACCGTTCTGGAAAAGACATAAAACACGTCAGATATTTAAAACTATTTTTTCAGCCTCGTTGACTCAAAATTGCTTGTTTTAACGACGTCACGCACTCTAGATTGAATTTTAAAAAATTAAATATTTTTAAAGAAAAATGTCAAAAGTTGACATATGGGGTGCCATTATATTTAGGATGTTATTTTCTATCGAATAGGTAAAAAAAACACAGGGTGAAACAGGAAAATCGTCATAAACAATTGAACACGTCATTCAATACATTTTTAGGTCAGATATCGACACGCCAAAGTTCATTTTCCCATCTAAGAAAATAAAAATGTTATAGGGGGAACCACCCTCAAGAAACACCCGGTATATATATATATATATATATATATATATATATATATATATATATATATATATATATATATATATATATATATATATATATATATATATATATATATATATATATATATATATATATATATATATATATATATATATATATATATATATATATTATATATATATATATATATATATATATATATATATATATATATATATATATATATATATATATATATATATATATATATATATATATATATATATTATATTATATTTTTCGTATCTCCTATTGTTTCCGAGATCCTAATGGTGAGAGTCAAATTTGAAACACCCTATATATACTTGTTTTTAGATTTATGGTAATATTACAAAAAAAACTATACTGGCACTTAGACTTAACCGAGACTTATGCTCGGCACTAAAAGGTTTAATTAGTTAGGACTTCTTTAATTTTGTTCCTAAATTAACTTAAAAAATAAATCCCTTTATTTAATTTTATCATTTCCTTTAATGATATCTTATAATATATAACTTAATTAATGTCCTGCCAGTCAAACTTATCTAATTTAGTCAAAAGTGTTAAAATAAGTTTTAACTGCGTAGGCTGCGCACGTTTTCGGATTTACGCCCGAAATATTAATGAACAGTTTTAGGAAGCGATATAAAACGAGAGATGTAACAAATTTGGGAAATCTGTAGATGTCATGCTGGATAATGTATATTAGTGTAAAGCAGTTATGTATTAATGTGTACAAGTTGCGGTTGAAATTTTGCATTATAAAAATAATTTATTTAATTGCTTTATATACATTATGATTTAAAACCTAAGAATTTCGAATGATCTAAAACATTGATGCTTAACTTATGTAGAAACGGAAAATAAAAAGTTATATTAAAAAATATTCCATCGATATTCATATACCCAAAATTTACCTACATGCTAAAAAGTTCTAATAATTAAATATTCTTATACCCTCATAATAATTTCCTAGTTTTATGCTTACGCAGAGAATAAAAACACATTTTTTTTAAGAAGTAAAAATGCCGCAGTTTTTTAAAAGTAACTTGGTAAATATAATTATTCCAAGAAATATTAAAAAAGACAAATTGCCTGTAAAAACAGTTAATAACAAAATTTTTCATTACCCTTTGACTTCCAGAAGAAGTTGCTGAATTAATTTTTTAACTTAGCATCTTAGTTTTTAAATAGATCTATCATAGACCGAGCGCTAGCGGCAGAAAAAAGAGACCGATTTTTTACAGGCTGCCTTTGATACGGGTGCACCTATTAAGTTCCGCAACGTGTTACTTCATATATAAACATTAATTTTAATTAGAAAAAAAAAGATGCTTCTTAAATCAACTTTTACAGTCTGCCAATTGTTGAAGCATAAGGCTAGATTGCCAAATCCACAAAAAAGTTGCAGAAAGACGGTTTTCTCCAGTACAAGAGTAAAATATACTAATGCTAGTTCGCAGGAAAATCGTGTAACTAAAAACACTTTTTTACACTCTGCCAAGCACAATTTAGACTAATGTGTGCATGAGATTGACGAATTTTCACAAGGCAGACTGTTTCTTGATATTTAAAAATTGATGCATAAAAGTTATTTAACAAATTTTTCACAGTATTTCAGAACAATTTTTTACAGTCTGCCTATTGAATAAATATTAATTTTTACAATAAATATTTCATATTAAATTATAAGCATACTAATTCACGAAGTTTAAAGTGTAGGCAGACGCAGTTAAACTTGTAAAAAAAAACTTATAATGGTTAACAATTTTTTACAGTCTGCCATTGTTTTCAAACAATATTTAGGTAATAAATAAACAAACTATTGAATGGCAGACGATTTGTAAAGGTACTAGTGTCAGTATTATAATAAATTAGATTTTGTAACACACGGACGATTTTGGAATTTTGAAAAATATCTATTTTATTGAAATAACAGAATAAAAATAATAAATCACTTTCCTCTGACACTATTTATTTCTTCATATTCTGCATTAATAAGAGCAGATAGCAGAAACCTGCCCCAAGTCAACGCGATTAAGGTCGGATTATACAATATATTATATTCTATAGCCATGTGACTCAGCGGTAGCTTTCAAGACTTCCAACCCGGTGGTTCGGGGTTCGATAACACCCCATACCGTTAATTTTTTTTTAAATTTAATAATCTTTAAAATACTTCTCAAATAAATTTAAATATATATTTGGGTATGTTTATAAATATTAACTAAATTAATTTTTTTTCTTAAAGAAATATATTTTTATTATTATTATACATTTTTTACATCAAATGTGTGGGGGAATATTTGCAGAATTATTGAGTAAACTTGAAGCTTTTTTGTGTGTAAATTTATGAATATTTTACACACAAAATAATTACTTTGTTTTTAGATGTTATATAAAAATAATTTGTTAAAAATTAATTTTGAAACAAATTGATGTTAAGAAATAAACTTCCAGAATCCCAATTACGTCATGTGCGTGAATTGTAATTACTCAGAAAAACATTATGCGTAAATTTTAATTACAAGAAAAAGCCGGGATTGACAGGGTTAAGTGGCGAGGGTTATGTGCATCATAATGCATGCAAAGAACATCGTGTGCACCTAACTTTACCTGACCCCATCAATCTTACGTTACCTACCTACCGCGCGATTCTGTAATATTCAAAGTTTCAATTAACGCTAGATGTACCATCATAAATCGTCTGCCATTCAATAGTTTGTTTATTCTCTAACTAAACATTGTTGGGATACAATGGCAGACTGTAAAAAATCGTTAAAAGTCATTACCTTTTTTTTGCAAATTAAAAATAGTTTTGCAGTTATATGTATACATCGTATTAGGCTGCCATTTGTTTTATTTAATATTGTAAACTGTTAAGTTTATATTAAATAACTTTTACACTGTAAAAAATTGTTCTGAAATACTGTGAAAAATTTGTTAAATAACTTTTATGTATCAATTTTTAAAAATCGGGAAACAGTCTGCCTTGTGAAAATTCGTCAATCTCATGTACACATTAGTCTAAATTGTGCTTGGCAGACTGTAAAAAAGTGTTTTTAGTTACACGATTTTCCTGCGAACTAGCATTAGTATGTTTTACTCTTGTATTGGAGAAAACCGTCTGCCTGCAACTTTTTTGTGGATTTGGCAGTCTAGCCTTATGCTTCAACATTTGGCAGACTGTAAAAAGTTGATTTAAGAAGCATCTTTTTTTTGCTAATTAAAGTTAATGTTTATATATGAAGTAACATGTTGCGGAACTTAATAGGTGCATCTATCTATAGCTTGTGGCTATAAATATTACCCGTATCAAAGGCAGCCTGTAAAAAATCGGTCTCTTTTCTGCCGCGAGCGCTCGGTCTAATATCAGTACCTTTCCAATTTGGATAAAGCCAACCCAATTTTTTTAATTACTCTGTTATGTGCAGAAACTCATTAAAATCATAAAATGATGTCTACTTTTTAATAAAGTAGTTAAATAATTTTACAATACATATGAATTAAAAATTTAAATTAAATGCATTTTTTACAATTCCGTTTAAACTATATTAGCATCAAGTTTTACGAACTTTTTTTTTTTTGTAAAAAGATATTAAAACAATATTTAATTTTAAAAACAGCACTTAGTCAACGGGATATGCAAAAATTAAATAAATTAATACAGGGCTTAATTCTCACATATATTAAAAAAAATCACATTTTGTCTTAACGATTGATTGAAGTAAAAATATTCAAGAAAGGTTAAAAATACGATATTCTTTAAAAATTGACAAAGTTCACACACAGAATTCTCCGATCAGTAAAGTGCTCGCGATAAAAAAGCTACATAGTTTTTTCCGAGAAGGCGGTTGAAGGTGCTGTACCAACAGCTTTTACCATCGGGGATCAAGGAGAAACTTAAGCCAAACTATGGAGTTTTGGGGCTAAGCGCTGTGTACGAAGATTCCTATACCTGTAACCTGTCTGAGGGACCCACGCACGAGTGATTTTCCCAATGGCGGAAGATGGTTGCGCGCTCATCAGGGAGGGACAGTACTGATAGAAAACGGTTATGCGTCATACCAGTAGCAGTTCTTGGTCGGATAGCCATTGTTTGTGCCTTTTATGAAATTTGACACTTCAAGATTTAAGTTTTGGAAAAGTTCGGAATTTCTGGGGGTTACAGAACCCGGCTATCCAGAAATTCCACCCACAAATTTTGGGAAAGCTTACGTTGACAACAACGTGTGTTTGGAATGGGGAGCTGGCAATAGCCTCGTAGTTAAGCCATTGAAACGATGCCTAATTCACTAACTAACATTATGCCACTCAAAATAGCCACGTCAAATTTGCATGGGTCATAATTATGGAATATGGCTAGATTGGGTGCCAGAATGTTTATTAAGAAACTAACTGCAATATTGGAGCTAAAGTAAATTATAAAAGATTTAGTAAATAAATAGGACTTTCCATTTTCAATAAAAAAACAAAGTAAAATTTTATAATTTGCAGTTAAACAACTAAAAAAAAATAACTTAACTACCCAAATTTCCACATAAGTAAATAAGAAATATTTGGACCAATATACAGGCTGTATTGCAATTGTATGCAACAACCTTTATTCAATATTTCAAAAAGTAATGTGTAATATTTTATTACTTTGTGGATTTCAACGGCCATTATTTTAAAAGTAAAGTTAACTTTTGGGATTAATTTTCACCTTGATAAATAATTTAATATGTTTTCTACTGGCTTTGGGAATTAAGACTCTTCTTTACTTTTAAACTTTGTAAAAGTGATTTTTTGTATTATTTGAAGCTTACTACAAATTGGTTATTAATAATTTAAAACAAACGTTTCTTTTTTAAATACATCATAAATTTGGGTATATTTATTACACATTAAAAAATAAACAATATCAAATTTGTTATATTAAATAAAAGCAGCAGTAGCAGCTGTGACAATGGTTTAATTTTTTATAGAACAATTTTAAAGAATATTGTTACAAACTTTATTACAGACTTTAAAAA
>JAHBCN010024905.1:0-11689 GCA_019359885.1 Listronotus oregonensis | reverse complement strand
CAATAAAACTAAATTTAAAAAGCACCGCTTCTAAATCAGATAGTAAGCTTACACATCCAATCTAGAGAAATAAAAATTACTCCAAAAAAGTGCTAAAATAAGATAACCAAAAAAAAATTATAAAGTTAGTTGGATGTGCAAAATTAATTGTGTTTCTTTGAAAAACACTAAATTTAAAAATTAAGTTAATTGTTATCAGATTTAATTTAATAATATTTTTTTACATATATTTTTTAAATGCTGTGGTAAATTATGATACTACCTTACTTAAAAGGTCTGTACTTCTTCAGGGGCAGATAAACAAATAAAATCAACTGTATTTGTAATTTTTAAACATGTGTTTTTATTCAACTAGAATGTATTTGTTTTTTTTTCAGGTCGGTTAACAGAAGAAGATATTTAACCTACTTCTCTAGGTTCCTCCAACAGTTTGACAACAGTTTTATACAACTGCTTCGTTTAACGGCACCTTTTAGACAACACGGTGTACCACCAAGGACGTTGAATAATTTGTAAATAATTATCAAAACTTTTTTATAAATGGCCAATTTTTTGTATCATACCGAAGATTTTTTAAAGTCCAATTTCCTTTTTCCCTCAGTCGCCCTTTCCAAAACGTCCTTAGTTACGGCACAACTTATTTGTAAAACACAGTCTGTATGTCTGCCTCATTTAAATTTAACAATTATTTTATTTATTTAAAAGTTAACTTACGGCTTATCCAATTAGAGTACCTATTAAATTTGACATAAACAGGCTATTATCCTCTCAAGGTTTCAACCTATCTAATATTTTCTTCGAAGGATATTAGTTTAAACAGTTAATTTACTTATGTTTTTGTAAATATGCCTAACTCTTACATAATTACCTTGACCTAAAGCACAAGAATTACCAACAGATCAATAATAAATTACTGTTAATGGAAAATAAAATAAATTCAAAATCTATCAGTAATATCTCGTAAAGGGTAGCTCATGCCGCCAAGGTAAAGTTTTAGATATGTTTTAAAAAATGATTTTTCTTTAAATATGTCCGTAAAAACCAAAAGTATTTGTTTTCACTTTTTTGACTTTATAACAGTTAATAAAGACTCAAAAGACTATTTTGTAGCACTTCTTAGAGCAGCAAAGAAATGTGCAACTCATTTTAAAAACTGCGTTTTGTTAACAGGCCCTAATCTTTAAATTTTTTTTTTTTTATTATAATCAATCCTTTTTAATTATTATTTTTTTAAAACCAAACAGTTATTTAAACAAGATATTTTTTAATCAATAAATGCACCTATTTTGTTACAAAATATTTTGTAAGAAAATGGTCAAAAGATAATTTTTCTATGAAAGATATTTATCGCATTCTTTATAGTAGTTCGAAACAAACTAAATTAATAATATAAGCCCGCTAAGATTATTATTGTATAACAAGAATAAGCTGACAAAGGATATCTTTTTAAAAAAATAATAAAAAAAATGTGTATACTTTATATACCCTTAATTAGAGTTTTGGGTAAGATTATTTTTTTTCAATCCAGACGACTCCTGTGTTAATAACACTATTTTTTGGGATAAAGGCATCTAAAATTTTTAAATTAATTAAATCATTAAAAATTCATTTTTTTATTTCATAAAATATAAATAATTTTTTATCTTTTAAATTTTTTTTATTCTTATACCAAGTATTCTAAATTTAATTTAATTTGGGGATCTAAAAAACTATAAAAATACAAGGACGGTTAAATTGAAGAAAAGTTGCAAATTTATGCGACCAAAAATGCAGTTTAAAAACTTTGAAAATTCCAAGTATTACCCTTATTTATAAAATAGCTTTTATTTTTCCCAGCTCTGTTACAAGTTGTCATTGTAATTTTAAAATTTTAAGATTTCTGTCGTGGTAAGCATTAATTTTTTATTTATAATTTTATTTATATTTTTTTTTTTTAAATAATTTTATTTTTTATAAAAAATTTTTATTTATATATATATATATATATATATATATATATATATATATATATATATATATATATATATATATATATATATATATATATATTATATATATATTATATATATATATATATATATATATATATATATATATATATATATATATATATATATATATATATATATATATATATATATATATATATATATATATATATATATATATATATATATATATATATATATATATATATATATATATATATATATATATATATATATATATATATATATATATATATATATATATTCAAAAATAACAAAAATTTTTTTTTGGTTTTTACCACTTTCTTTCAGTTTAACCGTTTTTGTATCTTTTTTAACTTTTAAATTTTCAATTAGAAGAGTCAAATTTAAAACACCACATATATGTGGAATATGTTTTTAAAATTTTAAACCCCCAGCATAGGCTTAAAAACAATAATAAATTACTGTAATGGAAAATAAAATAAATTCAAAATTATCAGTAATATCTCGTAAAGGGTAGCTCTGCCGCCAAGGTAAAGTTTTAGATATGTTTTAAATGATTTTTTTAAATATGTCCGTAAAACCAAAAGTACTTTGTTTTCACTTTGACTTTATAACATTAATAGACTCAAAAGACTATTTTGTAGCACTTCTTAGAGCAGCAAAGAAATGTGCAACTCATTTTAAAAACTGCGTTTTGTTAACAGGCCCTAATCTTTAACTATTTTTTTTTTATAAATCAATCCTTTTTAATTATTATTTTTTTAAACCAAACAGTTATTTAAACAAGATATTTTTTAATCAATAAATGCACCTATTTTGTTACAAAATATTTTGTAAGAAAATGGTCAAAAGATAATTTTTCTATGAAAGATATTTATCGCATTCTTTATAGTAGTTCGAAACAAACTAAATTAATAATATAAGCCCGCTAAGATTATTATTGTATAACAAGAATAAGCTGACAAAGGATATCTTTTTAAAAAAATAATTAAAAAATGGGTATACTTTATGTACCCTTAATTAGAGTTTTGGGTAAGATTATTTTTTTCAATCCAGACGACTCCTGTGTTAATAACACTATTTTTTTAGGATAAAGGCATCTAAAATACTTTTAAATTAATTAAATCATTATTAAAATTACATTTTTTTATTTTATAAAATATAAATAATTATTTATCTTTTAAATTTTTTATTACTTATACCAAGTATTCTAAATTTAATTTCCAACTTCGGGATCTGAAAAACTATAAAAGATACAAGGACGGTTAAATTGAAGAAAAGTTGCAAATTTATGCGACCAAAAATGCAGTTTAAAAGCTTTGAAAATTCCAGGTATTACCCTAATTTATAAAATAGCTTTTATTTTTCCCAGCTCTGTTACAAGTTGTCATTTTAAAATTTTAAGATTTCTGTCAGTGATAACATAATTTTTCCATATATACATTAGTATATTTTTTTTAAATAATGTTACTTTCAGTAAAAAGGGATTATAGCTAATAATAATTAAAAATTTTAAATTAATATATTTTATCAAATAATAAAAAAATGTAAAAAATCAAAATTATATTTAATTTATCATAATAACCAAATTATTAATATTTTTATAGTTATATAATTAATTATTATATGATAGTATACTCAAAACTTGATTAAAATGATTTTCTAAATATTATATAATATATAATATATATATAAATATATATATATATATATATATATATATATATATATATATATATATATATATATATATATATATATATATATATATATAAATATCAAATACTATATGAACTATCATATAATATATAAATCAAAATTAATTTAAAACACCACATATATGTGGAATATGTTTTTAAAATTTTAAACCCCCAGCATAGGCTTAAAAAACATAACTTGATAAAAACCTAAAAAGCTATCTAAGGTACCAAAATAACTTTTTAGGAGAACCCCTTCTAATAAATATTTTATTTTTAATTTCTAAAATTCGCTGGTTACTTTGGCGTTTGCCGGTTTTAAATTAATGTATATTAATATTTTTAAACTTTTCATTAGACGTTGTCTTATGCAAAAAATTGACCTGGCCGTAAATCTTTGTATATTATTTTTTTTACAGAACATTCAAATAACTTATTGCTGTTATTTAAATATTCAAAAAACTAAAAAAAAAATAAATGAATTCTTAAACTTTGTTAAGGGAAAAAACTATTTCAATCAGCTATAAAAGGGACAGTTAATTTATCGAGACCAGTAAATGATGTGGTGTAATTTATTTGTACCCTGACAGCATACCCCATCGATTTCTGTCAACAGGCTAATGAATTTCAAACCTTATTTAATGTTAAATAAATAGAATGAGACCATTAATAATATTTTCTTTTTTACAATACGATCCTATTTAGATAAGTATTTTATTTAGCTCTCTTTATCATAGGTGTAATGATGATGTTATTATAATTTACTATAATAATAATAAACACAAATAAAAAATAAAGGCAATAGGTGATCTAAAATAAAAATTACCTTTAAAATTTACAATTAACAGGGATAAAAACAAGAAATGTGTATTTTTGTTTAAGTTTGCTAGACTTAGGTGCAAAATATCTGAAACGGTTTCTATCCGTTTCGGTCTTACAACAACTTTTCATTTTTTTTCTATGAAAAGCGATTCTGTCCGCTTTCTGTTTGAAGTTAGGGAAGTAATAGTCCACCACGGCAGAGCCCCGCATTACCGCAGTAAGGCTAGAGGCACCGTTGGAGACACCTGTTTAAGGCACAGGATGTCATTCACTCATCAGCACGGTATGCTAACACCTTGAGTTAAGCCTTGTGTTCGTCTTAGCTTCGGATCCCGTTCCATACGGTGGCAACAAGAGTTTTCGATAACCAGCAACTCTAGCGCTTGTTCCAAAAGATCCTACTGGGCCCAACCTCGACAACGACGTGCGAACACAGCGGTTGGGTAATGCTATTATTTTGGTGAGTGACAAATATAATTCATCTAGTGAAAGATCTACTCTTTTTGGGGCACATTTATTATTTCAAGCATGAAAAAAATTCTTGGACCTAACTAACGGTGATTATTTATTCATTTAGAATATAAACTGTCATAAATTTGGCTACATTGAATTGACGACAAATACGTTAATTTGACATTAAAAAAAATTGGGATTTGATAATTTATATAAGAAAATTTCTTCTGGGGACAAAAATTATATTGATTAAAAATATTACGGAAATTTATGCATAAATATCTTAGTCATAACTTCTTGTCCAGTTTTAGGTCTTAAACAATTTAGTTATTACGAAAAATTAAAACACTTTTTACTAATTTAATTTAAAAAAACTAGTAAATGAAATTATATTCGGATTTTTAAATAGACATTATACCTTTATTGGTTTAGTAATAAAATATTCAAGATAAATGTTTATTTAAATCAGTTACAGCAACATATATATTCTAGTTATATTCGTATGCTCGTTACTATGCATTCGTAACCATTTTTAACAGCAATAAAGTGAAACATCTACTTCGGTAGAAGTTTATCGTCGTCATAAAACAACGATAAGATGTTGCAAAAATTGTAGTTTATGATGTATGATATTTAAGTAACGTATCGAAATTATATGACTAATTAACCTCCTACATATTAAGTGTAAACATAAAGTTAAAACACCAGCTTCTTTCTTAAGAAATAGTTTTAAAACAATTGAAAAAATTTATAAATATTGACGTGTGTTGAATAGGCGTTTTTCTTACGTCCATTGCCCTTTTTTTTAATAGTTAACGTTTTAACGGTAAGTATTATTAGCCATCTTCAGGTAGATACTAATTAAGTTAGAATATTGTGTTTGAAAATAAATTAAATGGATTGAGATGTTAGGGTGATGAACAAAATAATGGGTTTTACTTCTAAAATTATTTAGATTCATAGCTGAAATTAAATTAAGGTAAAAATAGTTTTCATACATTTAAAAATCGTAAAAAATCTATTTGGGACATTCCAAATTTAAAAAAAGACAGCCTCTTTATGCCCTTTTTTTTAATGTTGCGGCAAACAAAACCAGGGAATAATAGTACACATTTGATTAAAAAGGCTCACCACACTTACATCCTGAACTTTTACTGTGTTTATTTGTTTATTGGTTTTTAACATTTTCGTAGGTTTGTATTTATAACCATTTGCAAGTGACAACTGAATAACTAGTATGTGGTAGAATAATAATGGTAATCACAAAATATGGTTGAATACCATATACAGACAGTAACTTACAAGGCGGTTGTTTATAATTAACAACAAATAAATACTCAAAGTTGGTTAAGCAATTATAATAATAAGTTAACCAAGTTTTATGATTAAGCTGCTTTAATCCGAGTCAAAAACCTGGATTAAGGCACTAAAATTACATAAAATAATTTTGTTTTTATCATGCACTTGTCAGCACTTACAAGTTACAAAAAGTAAAAAATATCCTTAATATTAAGAAAATTGCCCTTAATTTTTTTTAACTTTAATCAAACCCAGTTTGCTGGGACCAAAAAACAAAATATCATGATTACATGGTGCTCATGGTACCTTTTTATTAAAAACATGAAGGTTTATTTATTTTATTTCATTTTATTTTTTAGAGACTAATAGATGAACATTTAAAGTATATAGGTATCTTGATAATTTTAAAATATTTTAATAATAAACTACTGGTTAAGAAGAGGGAATAAGGGCTAAAAAATCGGGTTTTGTTTTTTTCTTAAACCTAAACATGTTAATAATACTCCCAAAATTTAAAGTCCACCAGAGCAAAACTCGCGAAGTTATTGACTAATTAGTCTCCTCTCTTTTAAAAAAAGTCTTCCCTTAACATGGACTGTCGCATCAATAGGGCCAAGATACAAGCTCAGCAGCTAAGCAAAGAAGCCAGAATAAGGCCAAGACTTAAAAAACGGCTAAAGACATCGAAGTTGCTGCAGGAAGTCTACTCTATGGAGCTGAAATCAATGATTGAATGTAAATTGATTTTTATAACTTTAAACGCGTTTATCTGGAAAAATTCGCAGTTTTTACTTTGAATGACCACCAAAAATTTTAAATTGGAAAAAAATAGAAAGCGTTGAGGGGAATTTTTAATGGCACTTCGACTAAATTTTAATGGATTTTGATTTCCAGTAATTTTGTGATGATACAGTGATCACTGGAAATCGTCTAATTTTAAAAACGCCCTGGGAAAAGCTCCGTAACCAGCTTCTTTATTAATATTTTTTTTACAAAAAAATTAAAAATGCCGTTGAAACTATACTTAATAATGTAGAGAAGGTTTAAATAAATTTGCTCAAGCCAGATTGCTAAAAAAAGTTAGGAAGAAAGTGTTTTTTTCACGATTTAGCTTTTACTCCCTCCTCCCTTTAACAGCAGCAAGATGTTTAAATCAAAAAGAAACTTATTTTTTCTTACAAATAACTCGATAGATTCAATACACTTTTTGTTTGTTGTACTGCATTTACTAACAGAAAGAAATTCCAATTAAATATATTATGCTCGGAATGTGATTAAGTACACCAATAATAAAGTATGACTTTACAGAAATGTAAATTAGGGTCGATACATGGCTTTCAGTTGATATGAAGTAAGTTGAAAGGCTTCTATAGAGTATTACTGTCATTAGCATACCCAATAAAAGGATTAAAAGTAAACCTTTATTGGTGTTATAAAATAATTATTTAAATATATTTAAATTTATTTCACATCAGAGCTCTTGAAATAAATGTTAGGATTTCTGTTAATAAAAAAAAATATGATTTCAGCGATCCTATAAGAGTAATGTTTTAAATTTAGGCTAGGCCGGTACAGCTGCAGCGGCATACTATTAGGCCTTTCAAGGGTATACTCAGCGCAAGCGAGTCCGCCATGTTAAAAAGGTGGCAATATGAAAGTTTCGGGCACTTTTTATTAATTTTGCTGGGCCACAAGCATTATCACCTCTAATATCAGTGCAAATAAATAAAAAATTAATTGATGATGCTTCATTAGTGCAGCCTAGCGTAGAAGCCCATATTTGTATTTAGTTACGACGATGGTTGAAGTGTCATGGTCATCTTTAAGAAGGAAATAAAACCGAACTAGTTGAGAGATTAGGATAATAATAATTTAGATGTCAAGTAAATCTTTATTCTTCTTGTCATGATAATTAGTAAAAGTAATTACAAAAAAATAATAGTTTCTATTTCTATGTTGTTAGCGAGGTTCTAGTGACTTTTACCTACGGCAAAATGTCTTATTTAAGTTTATAGCGTGAGCTATTATATTTATAATTAAATATATTACCGTATTACTAGTTTCTTTTTTACACAACTGATGAGGTATGGATATTTGGTTGTTGGACCAAATTCTTCTATAAAATGAAGTGAACAAATAAATGTGTCTTTATTAACATTATCAATTCCTTGGAATCGCCCATTACCTTGTCGACACCGCTTCACCCACAAATCGCATTTAGCACATTTGGGACAAATTTTTAAGTAGTTTTGCTTGCTTATTAAGAGTTTTTGGAAATATTCAAAACAAGGCTTTGGAAACCTAAGAAGTAAAATAATACTTTAAAACAACAACATTTTTTAGCCCCTTTCCTAATAGAATAGAATAGAGTAGAACAGATTTTATTTCCATTATAGTACAGTGTAGTACATAGGTTCGTCAAGAATATATTCACATATTTAAATAAATGCATAACGATTGCTATATAGTACATAAAAAGATACTAAGTCAAACTTACAAACAAGAAATTAATTACATATACATATAACATAAAACATACAAAATAAAGTTTAATGAAAAATAAAATAGACATAATAAACTGAATAAAACACACAAAGTCAAATTCAGTCGCTGACACAAAAGCCGCGACATAGTAAGCATTAATCTCAAGGTCTTCGGTGTACAAGAAACTCTTCTAAGAAATAAAAAGCACCCTCAATGGGAAATCTCTTTACTCCTTTATTAAATTTAACACCCTGAAGGGCACGAAGTTCAGAAGGTAGACTGTTGTACAATTTTGTACAATTATAGATGGGAGATCGCTCATAGAAAGAAGTCTTGTGTTTGGGGATAAGACAAATCTTTTATTTTGGTACCATTATTTAAATTTAAGATTTGCTTTTGTTTTTTCGTAATAATTTCCTAACTAAATGACATAGCGGTACAAAATTACGGATTTGGGGTTTTTTTAAGATGAGAAATTTAAATTTGTCCGTACTTTTAATGTTGCTAGATAACTTTTTTTTAAGCTTAGTATATTGACCGTTTTATTAAAAAAGCAGTTACTATATTTCCCTCTGCATCAAAAATGTTTACCTTATTTAGGTCTAGAACCAACTGTTTTCGAGATAAATGCAGTTTAAAGGACCCGGCAATTTTCCTATGGAAAATGGTTTTCAGCAAATTGTTTTCACTCTACAAAGTAATAGTTTTTAATACGCCAATCAAAAGTTTCCACGGGCACAAAACCCAAAAACCCCTCTAACCCTCCCAAAATCACCCTCCAAATTCTCCAAATCTCTAGTGACTTTTAAGGCTGATTTTGGGGGAGTTAGAGGGGTTTTTGGGTTTTGTGCCCGTGGAGACTTTTGATCAGAGTATTGAAAACTATTACTTTGCAAAGTTTGAAAACAATTGGCCAAAAACCATTTTCCATAGAAAAATTGCGGGGTCCTTTAAAATGCATTTATCTCGAAAACAGTTGCTCCTAGAGACTTAAATGAAGTATACGTTTTTGACGCAGGAGGAATTAAAGTTTTTTTTTGTTAATGAACAGGTCAATATATTAAGTTTAAAAAAAGTTATGCCACCTAAAACAAATGGGGTCGGCAAAGCTGACGTCCTCTACCAGCAACATCAAAAGTATAGACAAATTTAAATTTCTCGCTTTAAAAAACCCCCAAATCCCCAATTTTGTAACGCTATGTCATTTAGTTAAGAAATTATTATGAAATAACGAAAACAAAATTAAAATTTTGACACCCTGTATCTTAGTTATTTTCAACTTTGAGATAAGGCAAGTTTACGCTAATTGCATTATTTCGACCTAGGAATCTTTTTGCTCTGTGTCCCCATTACTTGGGAAAAAGTATATATATATATATATATATATATATATATATATATATATATATATATATATATATATATATATATATATATATATATATATATATATATATATATATATATATATATATATATATATATATATATATTTATATATATGTACAGGGTGTCCCGTAATTAATTGGACATGGTCAAAGTAGGGTACCTGACATGAAAAAAAAGCTTTTACTAAATATCCTTTTGCAAAAAGTTATCGGTTTTTTTCTACAGGGTGTTAAAACTAATTTTTTATCAAATATTTATTGAAATATCTCTTAATCCACTGGACAGATTAAAGTGAAATTTGGTGTTCCTATTATTTGGGATAAGGAACACGAATATGATATCTTTTTTCGCCACTAGTGGCGCCCCATAAACAGCATTGAGGGTTAAAAAAGGGCATAACTTTTTTGACCTCCTTACGCACATTTGCGACTGAAAATAATAAAACAGCAAAATTTTGTCAAAAAAAATATATCTCTTTGATCTCAAAAAGTAGACCGTTTTCAAATAAACCCCTTTTTTTTATTAAGTTGCTCATGAAAAATTATTATCGGAGTTTTGAAAGCAGGTTTGCCTAGATGAAAACATCATAATAGACCAGTCAAGGTCAAGTATTAATAAGTAAGTCTTTAATTTGGGATAGTTCGTGTTCTTGTTGTGTTTTTTTCGTTTAAAAAAAGCCCCGTCACAATGATTTTTTTTAAAGCCAGATGCGGGATAAGGTATGTGTTTATGCAAAAGAAAATTTTTGTAGTAAACAGCACAGCGTTATTTAGATCTGTATCCGGATAGAAGGCAGCCAAATCATCAAACATTTAAACCATTGTACGATAGATTAGGCGAAACGGGCTCATTTCGTTCAAAAAACGCAAATGCGGAAAGACCAAGGGTAATTGGAGCGGATATGAAAGATAAAATATTGGTTCGTGTTACCGAAAATCCTGAAACCAGCTCAAGACGTATTAAGGCAATGTAAGCAAATCTGCGGTGTCCAGGATTATACGCGAAGAAAAACTGTATCCGTATCAATTCACTCCAGTTTAGAATCTTCTTCATCAAGACTTTCCTGCAAGACTCTAGTTCGGTCAATTTTTCAGAGAGCGCCAATTGAATGATCCATTTTTTCGTAATAACATTTTATTTACGGATAAAGCCACGTTCACAAGGAGAGGTGTTTTTATTGGCGTAATAATCATATCTATTCGATGGAAAAACCTCATGCTTTCCAAGAACACCATTTTCAACATGAGTTTTCAATAAATATTTGGTGTTGTATCTGTGGAGATTGTAATGTGGGACCGTTTGAATTGCCAGCGAAGCTTGATGGGGAACGTTATTTAAATTTCTTGAGGAATGATTGACCTATCCTTCTAGAAGATGTGCCCCTAAATTTAAGACTTGACAGTTGGTATATGCACGATGGTGTACCGGCACATTATTCACTGCAAGTCAGAAATTACTTGGGATTTTATCCTGATAAATGGATTGGCAAAGGTAGTGAATATCCCCCATTTTAATTTTAGATTTTTATTTCTGGGGCTATTAAATCACTTGTTATAAAAAAAAAATAAATAA
>JAHBCN010024904.1:0-11712 GCA_019359885.1 Listronotus oregonensis | reverse complement strand
AGTTAGAAGTTATTTAATAAAATGTGTGTCCAAACTTTAAGGCATTTTTTTAACATTCTGTATAATATTAAGGTAAAAATTTTATGTTATAGTTAACTTAAACCTTGAGCTAAGCACTAAATTTAATTACGAGCGGGTCGTTATATGTTACAGGGTGTAAAAAATTTTTAAATTATGGTCTGTATTTTTAAATTTCTCTAAATTTCTCAGAAACGGTTAGTTTTAGGTATAGAAAATATAACAATAATTGACCTTTATTTGGTTTATAGTATCTAAAAATATGGGGTGTTCCATAAGAAAAAATATAACTTTGATATGTACTTTCTTTTTGGGTCACCCTGTATATTTTAAAATAATTTTGAAATACGCTCCTCATAGACCCACATATGACCGTGCTAAAAGTTTTTCCCCAACTCTTTTTATTTCTCGTAAAAAAACCGAGGCTAATGGGGTGGGCTACCCTGTATATATTGTATTGTAATAAACGGGGTCGCTCGGCTCTAGTGTAGCCCTCCTTCACTTCGACCTAAAGAGATCTTTTGTGAATACCCTTCGTTGTTTAGTGCCCGGTAATTCCATTACCTTTAGCAAAGTCCAGGATACTACGCGGTGCAAGCTGAATAATATCTCTAGGAGTAGGATATACCCCTTCGAGGTATTTAAGCCGTTGTCGGGTCAGTTCTCTGCATTCAAAGAGAATGTGTTCCGCAGTTTCGTTTGCCTCGTGACAAAACCGACATTGTTCATCCTCAGTCTTTCCCATTTTTTTGAGGTGATACCTCCAAGGGCCATGTCCTGTTAGGAAGTCGGTAACCAGTTTAAGTTCTTTTTTTTGAAGTTCCAGTAGCTTCTTTGTGTACTTAGTGAATGCGAAATAAATCTTTTCGCCTGCCTTTGTCCTGGGATGTTGTTCCAGTAAGTCACTTTGACTTTTTTCCCATGTCCTGAGTTCCTCGTAGAGGTGGCCTCTAGTGGTGCCACAGAAAGGCTCAGGTCCATAGAATGGTCTCTGTGCTCCTTCCTTGGCGAGTTGATCGGCAATTTCATTGCCCTCCACTCCTTCATGTCCTGGTACCCACTCCAGAGTAACTCTGTTGTGTTTGGCCAGTTGGTTTAGTGATTGTCGGCATTCCCAGGCTAGCTTTGAGTTAAAGGAGCATGAAGTCAATGCCTTCAAAGCAGCCTGGCTGTCCGATAAAATATTTTGGTTGCGCCTCGTAGGCCTTTTTTTTGGCACATTCAGAAGCGCAAATATCAATTGCATGGATTCAGCTTGGAAGATGGAGGAGCCTTGCCGAGAGACTTTGATAGTCTGCATCTAGGTCCAAAGACACCAGCTCCAACCCCTTGTTCCATCTTAGATCCATCAGTGTACCAGACAAGTGAGCCTTTTTCATGCTTTGGTTCCTTCACACTCATAGTTTGGCGGTCTTGAATAACCACTTCAAACGAGCGCTGGAAGTCCCGCACTATAGGCATTATGTCCGTGGGTTTGGTCAGATCTTCAATCTTGATTTTTCCAAAATTTTAAGGTGACCAGTCAGGTCTCCTGACTTTATACTTTGTGTCTGGATTACTCTGGAGGCACTCAGTATCGCCTCCCTCTTTATGGCAGGTGCAGGGAAGGAGGTTCAACATTGTCTCCAGAGCTGCCGTTGGGCAAGATTTCATTGCTCCAGTAACTTCCCAGACAGGCAAGTCTCTGCAGTTTCAGAAACTTTCCTTGTGTAGTTTTTTCCTCTGTTTTTGGCCACCAGACTAGTGAGGCATAAGTAACTATAGGTATTACAACTCTAATGTATGACCAGTAGATCATTTTGGGTTTTGACCCCATGTTTTACCACATAGTCTGCGGCACGCCCATAGTGCCGTTGATGCTTTTGCGATAGTCCTTTTTATTTGCGAGTTCCAATTGAGTTTCTGGTCAAGGACAATTCCCAGAATTTTACTTCTTTAGAAAGTTTGATCGTAATGCCGCTTTAACATAGGAGCTATAAACCTTGTTTTCCTCCTTTTGTAAACGGTATTATAATTGTTTTATTTGGATTGACATTTAGCCCTTCCGTTGAGCACCAGTTCTCAACCAAGTTTAGGGCCGCTTGCATGCGAGCAGATAATATGCCATCATGCCTGCCCCTGATTGTGATTACGAGGTCGTCTGCGTAGCCTTGTACATCGAAGCCTCTTGCTGACAGCTCCGCCAGAAGCCGATCAACCACTAGGGACCAGAGCAGGGGCGATAGTACTCCACCCTGTGGACACCCCTTTACCGCTCTGACCATTGCAGTCGCGTCCCCCATAGCAGAGCTGATTTTGCGGCTTCTTAGCATGGCTTTGATCCATTTAATCGTTGAGGGTTCAATGTCCCTTGATTCTGCTGCTCTTTGTATGGATTCGAATGAGGTGTTATCAAACGCACCCTTATATCAAGAAATGCACACATAGCCGCTTCTTTTGCATCGAATGTCTTTTCTATGTCTCTGACTAGACATTGTAGAGCATTGATCGTTGATTTTGCCGGTTGGTAGGCAAATTGTTTTGGATGCAGTGTAGCTTTCGAGATAAATTCGCTTCTTATATGCTGGTCGATTATTTTCTCCATAGTTTTAAGGAGAAAAAGAAGATAAGCTAATGGGGCGATAGGACTTCGGCTCATCCATAGGACGCCGACCGGCTTTGGTATGAACGCCACCTTTAACTTTCTCTCCAGTTTTGTGGTATGTAGCCCAGTTGTAACTGGCTTTAAATATTGCTTTGAGGTTCGGTAGTATTTCTCATGCCCTGCTGTAGCAGGGCTGGAAATATGCCATCCATACCTGGGGATTTATAGGGTTGGAAGCTATTAACCGCCCATTTTATTTTATTATTCTGTGAAGATTTTACCTGCTAGGCTTTTCCCTGCTTTGCACCCTTATATATATATAATATATATATATATATATATATATATAATATATATATATATATATATATATATATATATATATATATATATATATATATATATATATATATATATATATATATATATATATATATATATAAAATATATATATATATATATATTATATATGCCAAAATAAAAGTATAGAGTACTACACTGGACCTGCCAAGTAACAAAAAATCTAACAATTCTTTTGATATCTTTTAACAACATTTCGATTACTACAAACGGCTGCAGACATTCAATTTGAATATGGCTCGTAAGTGATTATTTTGTGTCGAATAGGTTGAAACTGATTGACTTTGTCTATTTAACGTGTATTTTCTGTGTTAAATACGAGCGGGGGGTAGTCATTTTCAACAATTCTTGTAGATTAGGAAACATAAGATGTAATTTTTGGTAATAAATTGTTATTATCGAAATTCTTTTTTTGCCCCGCATCTTCGAAACAAAGCGCCCTATCAAAAATCATCAAAGGACAAAATATCCTTAGAATATGCCATTAGAGTTATGCGCCTTTTTCGCTTTTCGTCAAGTTTGCCGTGAATATTAAAACTAAAACAAAATATTACATATGGGTTGCCATATTTATTGTTTACATTATCATACAATATTAAATCTCCATCTTGCTCGATACAATTTTGAGTACACTTAAAAACCTTTCTTGTAGCCTTTAAAACGATACTATTGTAGCGATTTTTATTAAATTAATTGTTTCTTTTACACCGCCTTACACGATTAGTTATAAACAAAATAATACATTGAGAACATACTTTTATAATAAGTTAGAGATATTTTGTTCAATTTTAAATTTAATGGAAAACTTGACAATAAGTAAAAAAGGCGCATAGTTCCGTTATTTTTAGTTTAAGAATAAAATTCATAATTATCTTTTATGTCCAGGAAAGTATTGGCAATCAATTAAGATAGACATATACAAGGCGTCTCTTTAAAGACAAAAATACGTTTTTTAAAATAAATCGAAAACCCGATGCTCAATACCACTAGTTCTTTGATTTGGCCGACGTCGTATTTTTAATAATAAAAAAGTAGCAATAGTGCCGATTTGAGTTTGATTACCCCGTATATGAGCTAGGTTTATGCCAATATATACAAAGAACTCAGGTCAGACGTCTCGGTCGTGTAAGTATTAAAAAAACATTAAAACTTAATAATGTTTATTATATTTCCTTTAAATTTAATAACATAAAAATACTACAAATAAACATAATCATATTATTCTTTTAAAATGTATTTATTATTCATATTTATAAAGCAGTCCAATAACGTTAAAATTGGCAATATTTATTTAAACGTAGTACCTATAGCAATACTGTCATAATAAGGGGTCAGCATAAAAATGACCCTAAATGTGTAAGCATAAAAATTTTATTTCCAAAATATGGGTTTTAATAAAAATATTTTTTACGTTCGTAAACGACTAATTAAAGGTAAAGAAATTAGGTGTTGCCAATAGTATTTCTCCTAACAATATATGTCAAAAAATACAACCATAAAAATTACATTTGTCAGAAGTAACATCTGTTAAAATATTATATGCCATTAATATTAGCTATCAGAACATTATCTTTAAAAAATGACATGAGTTAAAAATGGGGTTTGTCAAAAATTAATGGTCAAAATGATATAGATAGAGAGATAAACACTATAACATCTGTCAAAATGACATTTGTCAAAAATGATATGTGTCAAAATATTAAATTGGGGTAATTTCGGATATCGTGTTTTTTCATAAGACTTTTTTTAAATTTGACTTTTCTTTCGAACACCTATGAGTTTCAAAATCTGTAAAAATTGTGACTTTGTCTCGACATATTGTTATAACAAATTTGGTTTAATTTGGTTTTTGTTTTTTGACAGGTTACGTTACCACTGACACTCTAAAATACCAATTAAAGTTTGCTTATCAGTCATACTTAAGCTCAAACATATGTCAAAATTGACATTGAGTTTTAACTATTATAAAACTAAATTTAATTCAGTTAGATTTTCGTATTGTTTTAATATGATTTTTTTAATGTATCCCCTTAAAATTCAGTCACTATCCCGATGACTGAATAAATCCGTTAGATTGTGTGGATTTACTCAAAAAAAAACAAGTATAAAAAATGTGAATATTTTACGTCTGTGTGAAGATCTCCCCAGGGTGATTAACTCCAAGGAACGTTATATTTGTCATTAAATTAAGATACAACCGATATACTGTTAGTATTAGGCGTGAAAATTTTGTACTAAATCTCCCGCTCGCCTGAATTAAAATTTCGGATTGTTTAGTTGCTTATTTTTTAAGAATATTTAAAATAAATTTTTACCTTAAATGCTCTGGAGAGGTTATAAGTAGAATCAATCTATTCACTATTTTATACATATGTATTACTATTAATCACGAATGGCTCGAAAAGGAAGGAAGGAAAAAAATCACGAAATATAATATGGGGAGGGGGATGTAGTAAGATATCACTTGTGTTTATTTTTACATTTAACTCGCGATTTTTTAAAATAAAATAAGCCACTCAAAAAAAATATGAAAATCTTGTGCAAAATTGTAGGAACTTTTGATGATTTTAAACTGCATCAAATAACGTTCACTAGTCATTTTATATTTTTTTTAAGTTACCAAAAAAAATTTCAAATTTTTGTGACTTTGTTTTGCACGCCAATTTGTTATTCAATAAAAACTTTTATTTTAGTATAAAAAAGCACGTCGTCGCTCTGTATTGTAACGTAAAACAATTGTTTTTTACCAATTTTTGTATAATTATTTTATATTTCATGAAAAATAAAGAAATAGCATTGTAAGCTTAAATAACACAGCTCCACCAGAAAAAAATTAAAGGTTCAAAAGACTTGACCATGATATCTTTATGTTTCTGAGGTCGCTGAATCCGAATCCGGGGTCAGATTGACACCATCAGGTCAGGGTCAAGGGAACGTCAAGGTCAAATTCTCAAAATTATTCGTAATCAAATTTGAAGAGTGTATACTTATAATCTTGAGGTCGCTGAATACGAATCCGTGGTCAAATCTGTAATATTATAATTTGGCAGATTTGACCTTAAAATATCTCGTGATTATGATTCGATGGTGTCAAACTGACCACGGATTTATATTAAGCGACCTTAACCCTCTTTAAAATTAGTTGCGATTAATGTTGCAGATTTGACCTTAAAATGCCCTTGACCCTGACCTGATGGGGTCAAACTCCGGATTCAGATTTAGCGACCCCAAAAACATAAAGATATCATGTTTAAGTCTTTCGGAACATTAGGTCAGGATCAACGGCATTTCAAGGTCAAATCTGCAAAATTTATCGCAACCAAATATGAAGAGTGTATACATATGTTTTTGAGGTCCCCGAATTCAAATCCGTGGTCAGTTTGACCCCATTAAATTTGGTTGCAATTTAACCTTAAAATGCCCTTGACCCTGACCTGATGGTATCAAACTAACCCCGGATTCGGATTCAGCGACCTCAGAACATAAAGATACCATGGTCCGGTCTTTCGGACCTTCAACTTTTTTTTTTGTGGGGCTGTGTAATAAATGATATGCATGCTGCATATGCACTTTCGTTGTGGCCTACAGTCAATCTAATACCCACACAAGCGTTATAAACTTTAACGTTAACCAATTTTTCCTATGTTTCGCAGTAGCTACATGTATGCCTTTTTGTTTTCACTTAAAATTTTTTTTCTTTAATAACAAAATTTCATGCAAAACAAAATCACAAAAATTAGCACTTTTTTTTCTTTGATAATTCCTTATCAAACGAAGTGCATATGCAGCATGCATGTCATTTTTTATTGAAGCTTACAATGCTTTTTTATAATGAAATACATAATGGCATGCAAAACCAAATAACAATTTTTTTTTTTTTTTGAATATTAAACATTGAACACAGAAATTGTTTTATTTTACATTTTTTTCTATTAAGTGCAGTACATACGTGCATGCCATTTGTATTGTAAACTAAAAAGAATTCTATTTAATAAATCATGAAATAGCATGCAAAACAAAGTCACAAAACTTTGCAATTTTATTATTAACTTTTTTAAGGCATGCTCATATTTTGTAACATCCTGAAATGTATGCCAATTTGCCCTGCAATAATTAATTATTAAAATGAATTATAATTGGGGATAATTCAGACAAATTCAAAAGCCGGCAGTTCTGGTCGGTCGTGGTTAGTTTTGGTTACTTAAAGCGGCTTTTGTTTTCACCAATTATATTTCAGAATAATTTAGTAATTTTTTTCCGTTTAGGTAGAAAGTTAAAACATATAGTATTATTAGATTCTTTTAATATCACTATTATCCAAGTAAATATCATATATTTTTGCATCTTATATAGATAAGCAATAAATATTTTGATATTTAGTTTAAAAATTATTTTTAATTCATTTTATCATATTTATGGACCATCAGAGACAGGAACCCACCTCAGTTTTTGGTATTCGAAACGAGATATCGAAAACTGAATAATTAATGTTGTGTAATTACATGCAATTTCAAGTCATTTAAATTCAACGTTCTTTAATCATTCGACGACCCTTTTGACCGTTTGTGCAAACACCAAGGTTTTTCTTAAAAGTTATTTACATTAAAAAAATATTTTTATAAAAAACAGTTTGGACTTTTCTTAAAAAATTAAATTCATAAAAAAATTTAACAGCACTTTACATTTCAAAATGTGTTGCTATCTATCTCTTCTTCCGATACCTAGTTAAAAATTTGCTCAGTAACAATTACTCATGATTACATAGCAGAAAATGTTGGATTCCTAAATATTTGGTTTAAGCTGTTTTTAAAACTTTGTTCTCAAAATAACGTATATTCAAGAATTACAGACAAGGTGTTATAATGTATTTTTAGTAAATATTTAGTTTTTGTAAGTACTGCGAAACATTTTTATTTTTTTTTTTTTTTGAAAATGCAACATCATTTTTACCGGTCACGTAAAGTAAAATACCTGGAATTTGTTTACATAGTAGATTTAATTAGCGGTAATTTCCGTTGTAGTATAAATAACATCAACAAAAAGTTATTTAGGTTTCTAATGATTTTTTAACAACAAGAATTCCAGTGCATTATGTGGCTATTACCAAGTATTTGCTATGGCACTATAATATTAATATGTTTCTAAAAATCAATATTATTATTCCAATCTTATTAGAAAATTTATTAATAGATATTAATATTACAGTGTGTGGGGGGAAAAGGTGCTCGGGATTTTTTTGTACAGTTTCAATTTTTGTGAACAATTGGAATTAAGTTGCTTTCACTTTCTAGATTAAAGTTTATATATGCTTAAAGTGTGCTTTTTATTTTAGGGGGTTTTTAAAAACCAAATAACTTTTTTTCATACAAAAAAAAATTATTATTTGTAATTGTTTCAAAAACTTCCCCAAATATCACCTTAATAACGAAATTACAAAAAAATGTTATTTTTATCCCAAAATTATTCAATGACCCTTATATTGTAAAAAAAAAATTAATAGTTGACGGTATAATAAATATTTACCTACAATGACTCAAACCTTAAATAAACACCCCTCATGAAATTTGCAAAATAAAATGTTTTTGACAAACTAAAATTATTTGATGATACATATAGTCCCGGAAATGAACTCAAAAAATTGCCATTTTTTGTCCTGCATCGATTTGCATAAAAATTTGGAATTTGGCTCATCTTACCCTCTACTTCAAAATCTATAGCATGCTGACGGGCGCTGTTTATTATTTAAGGACGAAAACTACCCCAATTGCCAAAACTTGTAAAATAACATTTTAAACCTTAAGATGGGTAAAATTTGGTTTAAATTAGTTAAATAATGATTGTTTTATGCTTTGGAATGCAATTTCAGGATATTTCAACCCATTAAAGTCAACCCTTGTTAGAGCTTATAGTAAAAAAATATTTACCCTAAAAAAACGATTAATTTATCATACTTATTTAATTTTAGAATGCTATTGCTTAAAATATGTACTAATTTTATTTTGCAACTTTTTAAACCTCATAAATGAACCCCTATTATGGCTTACTTAAAAAAATACAAAAAAATAATGGCTTGACAGATTTATTAATTAAAAATGATACTGCTTGAAATATTACCAATTTTATTATTTTACAAATTCGCAATCCTTAAAAATCACCCCTGCAATTCTTATAAATTAATTTAATAGATTTAAATAGGAAAAAAAGTAGAATAACATACAAAAATTATATTGCTAAAAGCATAAAGTAAACCGGTTATGTAGATTATTATGCTCCAAAGTAGACTATTCGAATTGTTCGAAAAAAAAATATTGGTTTTTTAAACATAGCTCCTTTAGTTTTAATGATATAAAGTTTTTTAAAAATGATTTTGTGGGGTTTTTAAAGAGCTATACGGCTATGTGCATTAAATTCCTTTAAATGCCTTAGTTATAAAATGGGATGAGTTTAAAGGCCTCAAATAAGGGGTGCTCGCTAGATAGCATATCTCGCCAAATATTTATTGTACAGAAAATCTAAGCAAACAAAAATCTTGGTTATCAAAAAAGCTACAATTCGGTACTCTAACATTTTTTTTGTATCGACAAAGTTATTTTAAAGAAAAGAGCTTTTTCTACGAAATTGCGGAAAATCGTTTTTCACTTTAAGCTCAAATTTTTCTAAAATTAAGCGTTTAAAATTGGTCAAACTTTTGAAATTATAGCAGAATATTAAGGGTAAAGATAAAAAGACGACCATTTTATTTTACTTGATGGCAAACTTACTTTTATTTACACAACTAGTTTTACCTTTATTTTAAATACAAGGTTACTAAAACTTAAAACTCAACATAAACTTCTAGGATCAAGATCAATTTTAATTATGATGGTAATTAGGGGTTTGTTTTGATTGATTTTTTTGTAAAAAAAAGAAAGGATTTTTATCATAACTCGCTTAATTTTTATGCTAGAGACTTTTTTTCTTTTCAAAAGAAAGGTCTAAATTTATACTTTTAAAGACCTTATAAGTTTTCCTCGAAAAATGTAAAGTTTTCCCGCTATTTGACTTTATAAGAAAAGAGTTTTTTTTTTGATTTTCTATAAGCTTCAATTTTGCTTTCTACAGTTTTTTAAATTAAAATGCGAAAAACCCATTATAAACGTCGATTTTTTCGTCGACAAACTCTTACTCAAAGTCGCGAGTACCTCGAAAAAAATTCATATAACATTTTTTACTTAGAATTACTTTCTTCATCTATTTATGTAGTTAAAATGTAATAAAAAATTTAAACCCCCAAGATGGGGTGGCAACCACGCCGCTCAACATGATATAAACTTTGATCCATGGGTTATTCCCTACCCTCTGTAAAAATTTTAGGTAAATACATGTGGAACTAAAAAATTCTGAGCCAAAATGCTTCATTTCCTGGCGCTTTGCACACAGCAACTTCAATTAACGCAACTGTCAATTTTTTAACTCGTTTACCGTTTGAAGCGCCAAATAGACCCAATTTACGGTTGCTCCAATTTTAAATTACCTTTCGAAATCCATAAATAACAATTAGTGTGACTATAAGTTTTAAGAAAGCAGCAGCGGAAGACGATAAGAAGGTGGGTTGCCTACGCGTTGTGACTTCCGGTTGCAAAACCAGCAACTTCTATTAACTGTTACAAATGTCTCACTTGCTAGTTAGGGCAACTTACAATTTATTATCTTATCAATTGCAAAAACCAAAAACAGTTGCGATCATCGAAACTCACACCTATAGTTGCTACGATTGCGCAGTTTCACAAAATTATATAAAAATCGTAAAAACAAATTTGCTACGTGTGCAAAGGGCCTGAAATATGTAGTTAATACCTCGAATTTAAACTTAAAAAGGTACAACATACCAAATTAACCTAATTCATTTCATATTATTTCGTGTTCTTAGGCCATGCGAGTTTTCTTAAGCGCTTAGGTAAAGAGAGAAAAATATTTTCTCAAATATAAATGTAAGTTTTTTAATTTGTCAGTTTTCTTTGTTTCTTGGATTTTGTTTTAAAATATAAACTTTATTTTGGGAAATTCTTTGCAGATAGGTCCCAATTAAAAGTTGGGAAATTAAAAAAGACACGTAAACTTTATTTATTCATTTATTTTTCTAATTTTGATATTCAAAGTGACATTTTTCAAAACTCATTGACGTTGTCAAATATCTTGGTTTTTATAACTGGTTACAAAAAGTAAAATTTTTCGCAACTGGTGATAAAACATAAGATATTTGACAAGTAAGTAGTTTTTACAAATCCGCTCGTTACGGAAAATAGTGCTTTTCCCAACTGGTTGCACAAATAACCATTTATACTTTTGACGATTTCGCATAAATAGCCTTAAAAAATTTTTGTTTTGAACATTTACGTAATTACTTAGCCCATTATATTTACAAAAATGACGAATGGTATTGGGGAATTTCTGTTTTAAAAGCATGTTAATGTCAAAAATAGGTTACATATCTTACTTGTATTTTTTAATCTGTGTTACTTACAGCTTCTGTTTAATTTCTTATTATTATTAGGTTATTTATACCGAAACGTCAAAAGTATCAAAAAAATAAAATAAAGATTATGTGACATTTCTTGTCTCGTCTGGAACTAATCAGTTCCAGACAAGTCAACAAACAATCAAGAACTTGAAAATGCCAAATGAGATTTTGGCGAAACGTCGTTTCTCTAAACTTCCAAACGAACGAATTGAAACCCGGAATAACCACTTTATTCACTCACATATATACA
>JAHBCN010024903.1:0-11741 GCA_019359885.1 Listronotus oregonensis | reverse complement strand
TGAAGTAAATAATCTAAAAATTGACATTTTTGATTTTTTTTTAATTATTTTATTTTAAATAAACTATACGAATAAAAATATATGACAACTCAAAAAAAAACATTCGTAAATTTTGCAAATTAAAAAAAAAAAAATACAAAAAATCAAAGAATAAATATTTTTAAATTTATTTCTTTTTAAATTGTTCCATTTTGAATAAACATTAAGAAAAACAATAATCGTTTTTAAGAAAAAAAATATTTTATAAAAATTTGGAGCAAAAACAAAAAAATAAGCCCTTTAAATTAAATATTTTTTTAAAAACTTGTCAATAACTCAATTTTTTTTTATTTTTTATGGCCAGAATTAGGTGTAGGCGCGATTTTAAACAATTACCGTTAATTTTAACTTCAGATCGAAACGGCTTGTTACGACACGAGGTCTGCTGCGTTCCAGTAACATTTTTGTTATGCTTTGTTCCTTTTTCTTTTATTCAGAACAAAAACAGAAAATCCATTGCGTTCCTTTATTCCGATTTGAGATAAATCGGTTAATATCAATTGAATTATTAGAATTTTTTTAACTTATTTCAATTTACTTGGTTGCAGATATCCGCCTTCTAAAATTGACTTTATTATCACAAAAATTTTTCCCAAATATATATATATATATATATATATATATATATATATATATATATATATATATATATATATATATATATATATATATATATATATATAAAAATTAACGGTAAGTCTGTAAGGGGACCCCCATTTATTGTTTAAATATTCAAATTGGAAAAAATGTTTTAAAAAAATATTTTGGGTTTTTGGCGCCCATTTTTGCGAACCCCGGGGATAAGGGTGTATCAAAAAGCCCGTACAAGGCAAACTTTTTTTTTTTAAATGACTCCCTATATTTTTTTTACATTTTTATTTTCTACATAAAATTCCGGATATTTTTTATCTGACATATCATCTCCCTATATTCAATTGTTTACGAGATATTCTCATTTAAATACAAATTTAGAATGAAAAAATCTGCTTATCTCTCAATGTTGTTTTACGTTTTTATGGTTTTAGTAGAGTGACAAAACAGCCATAGTAATAATTAATAAGTAATTAGATATCACATGATGAGTAGAAATAGGTAAAACCTTAAACAAAAAAAAAAACGATTAAAACAAATTTTTTCAGATTAATAAAATTGTCATTATGACATTTTTATTAATCTCTATACATATATGGTTATTATGCAACTCTCAAAAACCGCTGAAACCATAGAAACGTTAAACAACATTAAAAGATGAGGGATTTTTTTCCTTCTAAATTTGTATTTAAATGCGAATATCTCGTAAACAGTTGAATATAGGGATATATATGCTAATTAAAAAATATATGGAATTTTATGCAGATAACAAAATGTAACAAAAAATATGGGGAGTCATTTAAAAAAATGAACTTTGTTCTTGTACGGACTTTTTGTGCACCCTGCATACAAACGTTGTTTACAAAATATAATACAAAAACAAAAATATTTTTGTATTTTTTTCCAATTTGAATATTTAAAGCAATAAACAGGGGGCTCATTACAGACTTACCTTAATATTATTATTTTATATATATATATATATATATATATATATATATATATATATATATATATATATATATATATATATATATATATATATATATATATATATAAATAATCCTATTGTAATTTATTTTTAAATATGTAAATATTTCCAGATTACTTTAGGGTTTACTTTTAGTGCAACATAATCTAGACTTTTAGGGTATCCCTGTTGCAGAGTAAATTTTATTTAGTCTTTGCTATAAATTGTCTTATTTTTATTTAAATATTATCCATTGCATTACACTGCACTAGAGCTGACGATAAAGAGCTTAAAATTAAGTAGCTCTGCACCTTTAAAGTATTTATATTTTGACCAGTATAGAAAGCGCTCCAGTTACCTATTTGAACCAGGGCTCTTGGTTACGTAGATACGCCACTGCATCAAATTCCTGGTTACAAAGCACACTGCCTATTAAAATGGGGGATCTATTTTAATTATTTATTTATTTAATTTCGTTTTTAAAGATTTCCACTATCTCTCTGATACAAAATTTAAATAAATTTATACAGGACATTTTAAACGATTTAAAGGTGACCTTAAGGTACTTGAAAGATTTACGATTTTTTATCGGAATAAAGTTCCTAAAAGTTAGTTATTAAGATACAGGGGTTGTTTTTTGCTTTGTTTTTTTAAATTTTTACCAAAGAACGGTACAAAATTTGATTGGGGAGGGAGGAATTTAAAATTGACCTTTTTTCTTGAGGGGCCGCTAGGCCCCCCTTTTTTAGTTCGTAAAGCTTGAATATTGACCTGTTTATTAAAAAAAAGTTACATAAATCCATTTATCAAAAATGATATTTATTTAATGTCTAGGAGTGCCCTCGAGATAAACACATTTTACCCCCAAAATTTTTTAGGAAAATGAATTTTGGCCATTGTTTTCAAACTTTGCAAGTGGTAGTTCTTAACCGGTTTAGGGAAAAACCGAAAGCCTAACCCCCAAAAATCACCCTCAAAAGTCACTGGGGAATTGGGGACCTTTGAGGGTGATTTTGGGGGTTGGAGGCGTTTTCGGCTTTGTGTCCAAAGCCTTTGATCATCGTGTTAAGAATTATCACTATGCAAAGTTTGAAAGCAATTGGCCCGTTTCCATAAAAATTGGGGATCCTTTAAAGTGTGTTTATCTCGAAACCCGTCTAGGCTTAAATAAAGTATACTTTTTGAATGGATTTATAGTAACATTCTTTAATAAACAGGTCAATATTCAAGTTTAAAAAAAGTTACGAATCTAAAACAAGTTGGGGCCGGCTCGCCCTACTACAACATCAAAAGCGTGGACAATTTAAATTTCTCCCTCGCCCTAAATTTTTTATGCTAGGTCATTTGGAAAAATAATTAAGAAAAACGAAAGCAAAATTAAAACTTTAACACCCTGTATCTTAATAACAAGCATTTTAGGGCCCACGTTTATATGAACTTTTCGACTTAAAATCGATCCAGGAATGCCTCCTCCAAATTATGAGATACCATTAAGTAACACCCTGTATATTGTATATTAACTTCCTTACCAGCGGAAATAATGTTTTCTTTATTTAACGACAATTTAAATAAACTCGACGCTCCGAGAATTTAAATAATTTTTTATCTGTTAAAACTTTGAAAACATCCGTTAAAATCAAAAGTGAACATTAATATTCAAGTTCGGTAGTGCGAATAATTTAAGGATTGGTCATTGAAACAATGACCTTGAACATAAAAAAATTATGAATATATAAATAGTATTAAAATGATAACATCAAAGTGGTAAAATTTGGTATTCTTCAAGTGCTTAAAACAAGAAACACAAAGTTTTTTGTTTTTTTTTAATAATAAATATAAATTTAATTTATCCGTAGAAACAGCCTTAAAACGATTTTTTTTATCTTAAGACAGTCCACACAGGCTGAGGCCTCAGTACTAAAGTATCGTGGGTGTCTGAAGTGTGGTAAAAGTCACCAAGACATAAATATTTGAAGATTTGGAGGAGGAAAAAACGTTTGCGGGTAGCAGGTTCTATAGTCTGGACACTCTAGGAATTACTGAACAAAGTGGAAAGTTTGGGGTCTCGTTGGACGAAAAGAATGATAAAAGTAAGGTACGTTGTTGTTAGAAGCCCAAAAGCCGTGAAAATATAAAAAGAATTAAACAACTACGGCCCTGTAAGAAAGGAAACTTTTCATAAGTGTGGAAATTAATAAGTCGAACAGCCTTTCTTTGAATAAGAAAAATGCTAATGTAGGGGATATAGGTTTTTCATCACAATTTTTTTTTGGTGTCGATCCCATTTTTTCATTTTTTTAAAAAGCTAAAAGGGCTTAAAAATAATTAAAAAAAAATACTAAAGAAAGTATAGTTATTGAAGAAAAGAAATACGAAAATAAAGAAAAAAAATTTTAATTAGAAATGGTTTTTTAATCGATTATTTTAATGATACAAAAAAAGGAACAAGAAAGGGTTGTTATGGGAGTATGTGATATATACGTAAAATCTTTTAAAATTTTAAATAAATTTAATCAATAAAAAATTTATATAGTGGGGGGTTAATCAAATAAAATTATAGATATTTTTGTAAAGAAGTAAGAGCCTAATCGTCAACAGCTCACTTTTTTTCCTTTTAAAGATCCATGACATTTAAGCTCTTTTTTAATTGGTAAATTTGGGAATGAATTATAAATCTAAGCAATCCACATTTTTTCCAGTAAATGATTTGGGGGATAATACTATTCCGTTTTGATTAATGTTATCAAAACAGTGAAACTTTTAATTGCCGCCATTTCAACATGGGACGGCAGGCGCTTTGAAGATGAAAGGCCTTTCTTTTGACAAGAATAAATTTTAACTCCCCTTCGGAACTTCCAAATTAAAATGCAAAATACTTTATTATAAATGGAAGTTTAAGTATTATAAATACAAAAAAAAAGTTAAATTTCTAAAAAAGTAATTAAACACGACCACGAGACACAAGTTCAGCAACTCGATCAACAGACATGTTATCTTTATCGATATCATCAACACCTTCAATGTTGTATTCAACATTAATGTCTTTTCTATGGTAATGTAATTCAACTTTTTTTTAAAGCAAGTGCCAACAAGCAATAATAGGTGAGTCCCCGAGTTCAAGACTTTGATTATTCATCGTAGTTATAATAATATATATGTACAGTACCGGCCATTAAATCTTGGGCGATTCTTTTTCCCTTTCGTAAAATAGGCTTATGCCAACTTCTACTGAATATAAATACCTGTTAAAAAACCTAATAAAAAAACAGGTGGCCGTTGGCAGTGTCTAAAAATAGTTTTTTAAAATGCCAAACTTAATTTTGAATCAAAAAGTATTAATTATTTATTATATTAAGCATAGAGGTTGGCCACAAAGGGATGTGGCGGATGAGCTTAACATCCCAAAGAGTACTATTCATTTTGTTAAAAAAAAATTGTAGGAAACACAATCCTTTGAGAGAAGAGCTGGAAGTGGTCGCCCTAAACTATCGAATCAAAAACAAGAAAATAATTTAATTAATGTTTTGAGAGACCAACCATTTAAATCTGTTTAGAACGGCACGACGAAGAATAAGACAAATATCCGAATTACGCTGCCACCCAGTAACCTTAAAACCGTTTTTAACAAATGCAAATAAAGAACAACGCATTGATTAGCTCTACAATTTTACTTAGAACCTCCGATTTTTTGGGAAAATATAATATTCACCGATGAAAAAGTGCTACAATGGGATACTTAAGGTATACAGGCCTCAAGGAACACGATTTGATGAAAAATATACCCAAAAGGACAGAAGTAGTGGACGATTTTCGGTAAATGTTTGGGGTGGTATGCACAAGGGTTTTTTTCTCGAAGGAAGGTTCAATGGGATTAAAGATTTACCGGATATCATGCTTCCTTTTGTACTGGATCGATTTTCGGGCAGAAACTTTATTTTTCAGCAATATAAGTGTCCTGTTCATACGTCCCGGCAAGTCGATGAATGGATGGCATTGGCAGCATATCATGGTTTTACCGTGGCCCGCACGTAGTCCGGATTTAAATGTTATGAAAATTGTTTGGGGCTCATGATTTAAAAATATAAATAGGAAAAATGAGTTTAGGCCGCAAAATATAAACAAACTTAGGGATAAAATTTTAGAGGGGTGGAATGAGTTACGAGGAAATCCGGACTACGCCCAGGCTTTGGTCCATTCGATGCCTGGAAGGCTAGACTCTGTCTTAGAAAAACATGGGGCCGCAATAAAATATAAAATTTCTTTGAAAGGATATTTAAGTTTGTTTGAATTTATTAAATTGTTAATTAATTTATTTTCTCTCCGAATAATTCTCTATTTTTAACAATTTTTCTCTTGATAAAATCGTTAATGACCAAATTTAAAACCTCAATACTATTAGGAAAATTTTTTGTCAAATTTAAAAAGTATAAGAATAAGGGTGAAAAAAAAGTCTGGAATATTGCAAATATTTTCCAAGCCGCTCAATTTTTGGACGAAAATTTAGCTGGCAACACTTTTAAAAAGGGTCAGATAAATGTAATTTCCTTTCAAAGTTAAGGGAAAAGCCAAAAAGAGTATCAACTTAGGTTTTTTAAATGGAAACCCCTGTAATTTTATGTATTCGAATAGATTTTTCAAGCCAATTTCAATGGTATACAGTTTTATGTGTTTATCTGTCAAACTGATCAGATTTGATTTCTAATTTTGATTTTTAAGGATCAATGTTTTCCGGCCTATACAAATTTCTGTTAATGTCTTATTAAATGATATTTTTGCAAATTTCTAATTACAACAGTAGTCAAATTGTAGAACGATGGCTTGAACTGAAAAAGAGAAAATTTAGATAATTATGATGATTGGATACGGTGATCGCGAGATCAAAGCAGAAGTGTGTGATTTATTTAATATTTTATCCGAATCGACCCGCAATTACCAATCTTTTAAGAAATTGCTTAAGAAATTTAACGAAACGGGAAGTGTAAATCACAGACCCAAACAGGCCGACCTAAAACAGCTACTGGTGGTGATACGGCAATAGATATTTTACTGCAGTTCCTATTTGACCTCCGATAGTGAAGTGCTCGCGAAAAAAACTACATAGTTTTTTCCGGGAAGGGGGAAGGGCTGTATCAACGGCTTTTACCTCGGGGATCAAGAAGAAATAAACCAGACGATGGAGTCCTTCTTCTGGGGGCTAACGCTGTGAGCGATGATTCCTATATCCCGGGAAGCACGAGGAATTTTCCTAATGGCAAGATGGTTGCGCGCTCAGCAGGAAGGAGCAGTATGACAGAAAACGGTTATGCGCGATACCAGAAGCTTCCTGGTCGGAACAACATTGTTTGTCATTTCATGACATTTGACATTGAAAAACTTTTGATTTTGTGAAATTTTCGGGAATTTCTGGGGGTTCAGCCGCATCCAGTTTTTCCACTAAAGCCCGGAAAGAGTCTGGAAAGGGGGGACCTGGGAACGATTAAATTAACCAATGGGGTTGTTTTAACCCCAAACATGTTAAGAAAGAAAGAAAAGATATTTTACCATGTTCAAGAGAATCCCCCAATCGCTTCGCCAATATGGACTGGATCATTGTTACTACCAGTCTGTCAAAAAATTTATTTGGAAGTGAAAAAAAATTGTCCGTTTAAGATTCATTTGGTTCAGGAACTTACAGGGTATTTCGATAGACCAGAGTTCTGCGAAATTATGATGGAGAGGTAAGCTGAGCATAATTTTTCAAAATATTTTTTTCTGATGAAGTACGTTTATGCTTATGGTATTGTCAACAGAATAACTGTAGATATTGGTCCAGTCAATCCCGATGGATGGCCGGCACACAGAAAGACCACAAAAAGTGAATGTCTGGGCAGGTATCATAGGTCATAATATTATCGGACCATTTTTTATTGCGGGAAATCTTACATCAGAACTTTATTTGGAATTATTGCGGAACATGTCATTCCACAGTTAGAAACCTATATCCAAATAGAAAGACATTTGGTTCCAACAAGATGGTTCCCGCACATTTTGGTTTGCAGGTGCGTCAGTTCCTGAACCGAGACTTTCCAAATCGGTGGATAGGGAGAAGGGGCGCTATTGAATGGCCTGCCAGGTCTCCGGATTTAAATCCTTTGGACTTTTATTTGTGGGGGATTTAAAAAATAAAGTTTATAAAGATAGGGGAAAACATTGATCACTTAAAAATAAAAATTAGAAATCAAATGCGTGAGATTCGTTGGAATACTTTTGATAACCTGTTACGAGAATTTAGGGACAGGCTTGGAATTTAGCTATCAATGGCAGACAATTTGAACATTTGATAAAGTAGTGTAATCTAATTGTTACTGCAGGACGGTTCCCGTTTGTAAAATTTCAGTTTGGAATTATGTTTTTGGTCGTTTATTAAAACTTGTCGTTTTAAAAGAAATAAAATCTGTTAAAGTTAAAACATCTAATAATTTACTTTGTTTTTTGTTCCTTTTAAAACACCTCTCAAGTCTTTGTAGAAATTATAGCTATTCGAAAAATTTTAAATCGTATAATTCGATCAGTTTGACAGATAAACAAATAAAACTGATACCGTTGAAATTGGCTTGAAAAGATCTATTCGAATACATAAAAATATACAGGGTTTCCATTTAAAAACCTAAGTTGAATACTTTTTGGCTTTCCGTAACTTTGGAAAGTGAAATTACATTTATCTGACGCTTTTTTTTAAATTGTGTTGCCACCTAAATTTTTGTCGAAAAATTACGAGCGGCTTGGAAGATATTAGCAATATTCCAGACTTTTTTGACACCCTGTATAAACCTTGGTTTTTAATGATTTAAAACGCGTTCTTATTTTTTCCAATATTTCCAATATTTTCAAGACAAGTTCGGAAATTTTTAATATTTCCATTTCCATGGAAATATTTTCACTGCAAATATTTTCATTTAGAACACCGTCCTTGGATAGTTTTTAACAACAACGTTGTCCGTATGAGGCATACAAATTTATTTTTTCCTTTAATGCAACATAAGGATTGAAAGTTGCATTCTTGCATATCGTTTATTGTTACCATTTATTCTCGATTAATTTTCTCTCTGTTTCTCAAGAGAAATTAATCAGGTAAACAACAGAATGCCGCATTACTGCATTCTATTTCCATAAATTGCTACTTGTAAATTTGTATCGAAATCAAACGGTAAATTTCTTGTTTTCTTTGCTTGACAAATACCTATCGGAATTTATAAACTATAAGTAAGTAGCTGTTTTGTTTTTAGTTTATTTTTTATAGGTAATTGTAATATTGTGATATTTTGTAAAATATGTATTATTACTGGTGTTATTCAATCAGTCACAAGATTATTAACTGATTAGTTATCATATTAATTAGTAAGTTCTTAAAATGATAGATCTGTCACCAACTTATTAGAGCCAAACTATTTGAATACAATTATCTGTAAATAAATGTGTTATTACCCAAAATTGCAATTAATAAACAAACAATAAATAGATATTTTCCTAACAAGTGCGAAGCGAAGCGGAGTTCGGGCAAGCAGTCAAGTGCGGAAAAGTCACTTTGCGCAAGCGTTAGGAACAAAATTTTTCCTACGAGCGTCAGATAATACCAATATTAAAGCAATGATTATTTTTTAAATTATGTTTAATCTGAAAGAACTACTACAACATATTTATAAAGGGGAATTATTTGTTGATAACATTTACAACAAAAGAACAGTTATTAGCATATTGTAAATTAATTGCAGAACCTGTAATTTCATTTAGCGGGTGGCTTATGGAAGCGCTTATTGTACGGCTTGATGAAGGTTGACTTAGCTCAGGAGGGCAGTTGTTCATGGTCAATATTTTATTCGACATATCTTTTTTCTGATTTGTGGATTCATCAATGTAGCTCCCAGCTACAGCCGTTGATGTCCAGCCCCCAAGTCGCTTGATATTGGTAATTCCTTCTCCAGAATCCTCTAACATAGTCGCAGAGGATGGACGAAAACTATGTCCAGTGTACTCTTCTGGATTTTTTAATTTTAGGTATGCAGCAATTTCTGAAGGCATTTTACCTATTGAATTTATTCCCACACATTGCGTACTGCATGCTCGTTGTTTATACTGGACAAAAAAGTCTTGTGGGGTATGTGGTTTTCGCAAATTTGCATATTTACGGTACAATTGCAGATAAAGTCCGTTATTTGTTTTATCGGACACTACAAAGATTCTGGAAGTGTTATTTTTACTGTCAGGAATTTTCACCACTATCAAATTTTCATTATTCTGTATGTCATCAATCATTATTTTTGTGTTCATTTCTGCAAGCACCGGCTAATCCAAAAATTGTAGCAACTTTTATTAGAAGGTAAATATTATCAGGTGCTTCTTTCATGAATCTTGAAACTTTTCTTTTGCTGAAAGTTTTTGATTTTTTTTGCCGGTATCCCACGTTTTGGTGTTTAAGTAGTGATGTTAGCTTGAAATATGAACTTAAATCAAGGTTCCTTTTCACTTTGAGGACACATTTTAACATGAGTACTTATTCATAAAGTATTAGGTTTATATGTTTTTTGCAAATCCGCAAAATAGGCCAAGAACACTTCTTTAATACTTTTTGTCCCCTTGCTGGAGCACCAGTTTTCGAAATTACTATAATTGATTCTCATATTTTTCACGAGATTTTACTGGTAATAAATTCAAACTTACGGTATTTGCTGCATCCAGGATAGAATCTGGTAGCTCCTCATCGGAACTACTCCTTTTAAATAATTATTTTTGTCGGATTTTTATTTAATTAAAAAAAGATACTATGACGCCTTTCCATTAAAAATGCTTGTTTGTATTGAAATTCATTTGTGCAATTGCTTGTTCATATGGAAACGAAGAAAAAATCTGACATGTGTTAAAATCACCAAGATTACATGTTGTTGCTTGACTTGTCATAATCATTTATTATTATACAAGGTAATTATTTTTTTTTGTTTTAGTTGAAATATTGAAAATTACGAAGTAACAAACAAAAAAGAGAATAAACTAAAACTTGCAATGGCTTCGTATATTGCATGAAATAGCCTCCAATTACTAAAATACATATAAATCTTGCTTACCTGTAAGATTTTAGAGTAGTTTTAGTTTTCCGCACGCTCCTAGGAAAAGTACATTACCAGTACTAACCTAATTAGGTGATGCTATTTTTTTGGTGACAGGAAATATATGTTATTTGGTGACAGATCTACTATTTGGGAACACAGTTATTATTTCAAATATCAAAGCAATTTCTTGGGCAAAATTTAATTAACTTTAAAATATTTAAAATACAAACTATTCTAAGTTTGGGTACATACATTTGAGAATAAGTAGGTTGACATGGAATAGAAAATACATTTTGGGATTTATTATAAGATGATTTCTTTTAGGGACAAAAATAATTATTTTTGTACCAAGGATGTAAAATAGTACTTTAACAATCAGCTGAGGGCGTAAAAGTGTTTTAAGCCCTTGTTTTAAAGGGCTTTTAATTGACTTTTTAAAAATACCATATACTTGACCTTTTTGTGAAGTGTTAAATAGTTAAGATATTTAGAGTTGCAGTAAAACATAATAATTATAATAAATACTTAACTTTAATATAAAATCTAAAAAGTAGTACGGTTTTTTTCTAAATTCTTCTTTAAAGTTGTAAAAAAACATTAAAGAAACACATGTAAAAAAAATAAGAAATTCCATACCTATTTAGAAACATTTATTGCACAGCATCATTTCTTTCTCATTGAGACCATTTTTTTTTTTAAACTATCTCATTGTAAACTTAAATTTGCATATTTTAATGCATCACTGCATTAGAATGTGTTTAATTTTGTGTGCGATGATTAAAATTTTCTCAATAGGTGGACTGGTCGAAAAGGGCCAATTAAATGGCCACCAAGATCACCCGACTTAACACCCCTAGATTTCTTTCTCTGGGGACATCTTAAGTCGGTTATTTATAAAACACAGCCTCAAAATATGAATGATGAGCAAAAATAAGCGCAGTATGTCGAGAGATTTAAGTAGAACTTTTTCAAAAAGTAGAGAAAATTTGAGAACAGGCTGTATTAATGCCTACAAAATAACGACCAACCAATTGGAAATCTTTTAAATTAAGGGTTTT
>JAHBCN010024902.1:0-11625 GCA_019359885.1 Listronotus oregonensis | reverse complement strand
ATACAAATTTTAAAATTTTCCCTACGGGGTTATTTTAAATTCAAGTAGTCTTTAAAAGGATACACTAAAAACTGGTAAATCTATATTTGCATTAAAATAAAGTAACTTGTTTAAACATTTTGAAATTTTTAACTAATTTGAAATTATACATCATGTGTGACATCTATTAAAAATTAAATATTTAACTGTTTTAAACAAAATTGAAATCTAAATCTAATAGAAATACCTTTCACCACTCGGCAAAATTAAATCTGCCAAAAGTTCTACTGTTTAAAGCAATTATTTTATTGGCTGATTACTTGATTATGACATAAATCGGCTTAATATAGCCATGTGCTTTCACAAAAAACATATACAGGGTGATTCACGTTAGTGTCTTTTAAAAAGTTCGGGGAAACCCAAAAAAAGAACTTTTTAAATTTGGGCCAACGGCCATCCCCAGGTAATAAGCTTTTAAAAATTTTTTGGGAAATTTTAAAAAAAATTTTTTTTAAGTAGAACACCCTATTTTTATTGATATTCGTTCTATAAAAAAATTCAAATTTATTTTTTTTAACATCTTCCTATACCCATATTTTACCGTTTTTGGAAAAAAATTTAAACTATTTTTTTTTTTGAACATCACCATGTAAAAAGGTTTAAATTTATGCCTAACCAAACTGGATGCTAAATTTTTTTGGGTTAGCAATATCTATTTAAAGATCAATGCTATTACAGCAATATATCCTACAGGGTGTCCAAAAAAATTTGCAGTATACCGATATTAAATAATGTTTAAAACTCATTTTTAAATACAACATACAGTTTTTACCCTATTTTAAAAGACCTTTTTCCACAAAATGTCCATACATGTCTTTATGCCCACCTGCCACCTTTTTAAAAAATCAAACGAATTTTAATTTTTTCCATGTTTTTAAGTACCATGCCATCCAGTAAACCACCCCTATTTTACAATTTCCTAGGTAGGCCGGGAAAGTTTCTATTTTAAATTTGCCCTGAAAAATATTTGACATATAAGTTAAAATTATATTTTTTGTTTAAATAATAAGGATTAAATTTAAAAAAAAACTAAAAACCTTTATTTAAAAAAGTGGCGATGGGTATAAAAAGTGTATGGATTGGGTAATAAATTATTGGTTATTCGAAAATGGGGAAAAAAATCAACCTATGTTGAAATTTAAAAAAAATATTTTTAATCATTATTTAATACCCGTAAATGCACATTTTTGGAAATTTTTTTAAAAAGTTTACATTTTGTATAATAAAAAAACATGCTTTGTCTAACCTCAAAAAAAAAATTGTAGTATCAAGCTCATGTTCCTTAAGAAAAATAGTGATTAATTATTTTCTCAAAAACGGTAAGATATAGGTGTAGGAAGATGTTAACAAAACTTACTTAGAATTTTATGTAGAATCCAATTATACAATAAAAAATAGGGTATTCTATTTAAAATTACAAGATTTCGGTTAGATCTGGCAACTCTGCACTTAATGCGAAAATATGTTTAAAATGTGGCTCATCACCTGTTATGGCCGTGAGCCTTTCAAAAGTTTATTTTTTTGGCTCTCCAAAACTTTTAATAAGACACTCAACGTGAATCACCTTGTATACTCTGAGGTCATTTTAAAAGGGCATATTTTAGGTCATAATAAAGAAATGCTACAGATTTTCTCCTAGTGTTTTAACCGATAAGTTTTCCATTTCAAAGGCGTTTTTTAGAAAACCTTCAAAATAATTTCATTAAAATATTTAAAAAATATTTGAGACGAGAATTCAATTTTTTTATATAATTTGAGGAGCGGGTTCATAGTTGTAAAAGCCCAGCTATTAATAGAAGTAAGTATTTGCTGGCGGAATTTAAATATTTTTAGGACATATAATAAAAAAATACTCGAAACTATACCTAAGGCTTAACCTATAAAAAACACAAGTCTTTGGTTCTTGGAAAAAGTATCTACATCCAGAATGAATAGCATTATCTTACAAAAATTAAAAAAAGGAATATTAAGAAATAGAGCGTTAGATAAAAGTTACTTTAATTTTTTTGCATAATTTTCCAAATAAAAAATTTTTTTATATGGTTTGTATATTAAGGCTCTAGCTCTATCATAACATCCGTCGGGAATGCATTAAAAACTGTTCAATATTATCCACCTCATATTGTAAGATACTAATCTCTCTTTTAACTCTCAATTAAATCATTTTGCATTTTTTTGCTGTTTTTTTAATTCTTATCTTTCTTCTAGTCTTGCTTCTTTAATTTTTTGTTCAGTCTTTAAATCTCTTTTCTAACCTCGTTAAGTCTTCATCGCTTTTTTCAGGAGTGTTTTTTTCTGATATTATATTTCTACATCGCTAATGAGATCTCAACCCTGGTATGGGCTGCGTAGGTATCTTTACCAGCTCGACCAACCTAGATAGAAGCAACATTTTAAAAATTTAAAATAAACAGCTTATTAAACAATATAAATTAGTCAGCTAACATAGCAGATAAATACAAGTTTTAATTTTAATATTTTGTATGTAGATATAAAAATGAGGTTATTTTAGTAATACCAAACATTTTCGTTAAAAATTGTAACTAAATAACACAAGTCATTAAATTTAAATTTTTGTAAAGTAACATCCATGAAAATAGGTTTGTTTGAAGTATTTTAGTCCTTAATCTAAAAATGATAAGCTAATTACTGTTACAGGTACAGTTTTTTTTTTGTTATAAGTATAACAAAGAGGAGACGACATATTTTTACAATCTATTTGGAATCTATGCAAAAACATTACTGAGAATTGGTTGTTATGTCAATAAATATATTGCACGAGATATGATACAGCGACAAAAACGTTAACCTTGTGTTCTGTAGCATCATCCCTTTTTAAAAACCAACAGTAGTCGCCTAACATAGATGGGTTTCAGCAACCCTGGTATCTTGTTTCCATCGTCCTGATGTCCTGGCGAAACCTTTTTTTGTTCGTCGTTTACTGCACCCAAATTTTTTGGAAAAAAATTTAAATGTGAGTGCAAAAATGTATTTTTAGAGACATGCGACACCCTAGTAATTCATAGGTGTTCAACAGTTCATCTATGATAAATAAATTTACTCACACTCACACAACAATTATGAGGAGCCCATCTTTTATCTTGATCCCTAATTTGGCACATAAAATATATAAAAAAATAGGCTTTTTTGACTTCCTCAGATAAAGATCTAGCTTGGGACTTTATAATAAATTGTCCACATATATAACAAAACTTATCGCCTTGATTTTTGCAACATCGACGACTCGAACTTGCCATTTTATATTAAAATCGACATAAAAATTTGACTTTACTGTAAACGAGACAGAAACCAACTAAACTGCAGAAAACAATAAAACTCCTAAAGATTTGTACAATCCTGTGAAAATAACCCCTCTGCGGTCATGTTGTACTTTCCTGTCCTAAGGCAGGTACGAATAGTTTTTAAGATCGCATTATATAAAAGAGAAGCAGGTACTTGAAAATGGGACGTGCTAGGCCATTTCTGGAAAAAAGTGTTTTAATAACTTCTAAATGAAACGCAAAATAAGCATTCTCATCTATGTTACAAAAATTATGTCGACTTGTGTAATATTACCAGGTGCTAATAACGCCAAATAATTAAAAGAAGTAGGTAATTATAAATACAAAATTTGGTAGAGACAAGACAATAGTTTCTAACTTACTTTATTTTAATATTACATAACCTATTTATATTGACTTAGTAATGTCATTAACTCCTTTTTATCATAACTCTACACAGTCTGGCCCATTAGGTTTGCAACAAATTGGAAACTTTTTTATTTATAATAAATTTTCAGAACATTTTATTCTCCATAAAAGTTGGTTCATAATGTCAAACTGTATCAGCAGTAGTTAGTTTTATTAATAGTCAAAGGATATTCAGGGTAAAAAAATTAAACTCCTTTAAAGTAAAATACCCTTATAACAAAAAATATATCAAAATGTTAAATAGAAAAAAATGTTGAGAATCAAAAGGTATGCTTAAATAAAAAGTCATGGCCTCCTAATCAAATTTTTAATATTTTGAAAAATTTTGTATGACCCCTGTATGATACACACTTTTATTATTCTAATTTAGTAATTTTTTTAAATAGCTTCAATTAAATTACTTTTTAATACATTTTTTCAAATGAACGAGTAGTTGTAAAATTTAACCGATTTTATATTTTTTACGTAAGCGCCAACTTCAGGTTTGTTGCAACAATATTTAACAAAACTCTAAAATTTTACAAATAATTTGTTTTTTGATGAGGCAATTATTTTACTAATAATAATGTCCATATAAAAAGTTTTATTTATTTAATTATTTTTTTGTTTAAATATCTCGTGAATGTGTAGTACTGAACAACTGTTCTGCACTTTCATAAAAATTAAAAAAAAGTTATACGTTTAACAAGACTTTTTATATGGACACTATTATTATTAAAATATTTGCCCTGTAAATATTGCGATATTTTAAGTTTTGTTAAATATCATTGCAACAAACTTGAAGTTAACTAAAAAATATAAGTCCAAATAAACTTTTCAATTACACGTAGTTTTTTTTAATGGTTTGGTTGTAGCAACTTTAAAAAATATTACATCAAAATAATAAAAATGTGTATCATACGTAGGTAATTGAATTTTCCAAAAATAAAATAAAATTTGAATAGGAGGCTAAAACTCGTATTTGAGCATAACTTTATATTCTTGACAACTTTTCTATTTAATATTCTGTCAATTTTTTTGAAATAAGGGTACTTTACCCTTAAGAAGTTTTCAATTTTTTGAACTACTCTGTATATCCTTTAACTTTTAATAAAACTAACTACTGCTAATATACTTTGGCACGATGCACTAACTTTTATAAAGAATAACATTTTCTGACATTAAAAATAAGAGTTTCCACAAACTTTTTTGAAAATATGAAATTTATAAAACTCTAAGAGAGCAATCTATCTTTCTTTGTGCCTAAATATTTATTAAATTAAATAGTAGTTTCTGCTTCCCGGTATAGTTCAGGCTTTTTAACTTCTATAAACACACATAGGCAAATCCCTTTCCATAAATTCAAGTGATGTATGACATTTTTAGTGTTGTTCTGGATTTATAAACTTATTCCATGCATGAATTACTCAGTCTGGCAAATTCAGACCAAATTTGATATTATAATTGGTTGTACATTAACAAGTTTTATTAAGGGGCTCAAATGTAAAAAAAAGTCATTTAAAAAGAACCCAGAACGCAATGACCGAATCGAACTAAATTTGGTCAATCAATTGGTCTGAACAAGGTATTAATTCACCAACAGATTATGTGAGTCATAATGTAAACAAACTCATATTAAAACATTTAAACCAAATCAGGTACCTATATTGATTGGTAAGACAAGGTCCTTATTTTGACATATTCTGTATACGCCAAGAAGTTTTTTCAATAAAATCAGTGAAATTAAAAACAATCATATAAAATGACAATAACTGAGTTCAACCAAATTTGGCATTATAATTAGTTAACAAGATCTTAATCCTGACAGCATGTGTGAGTCACTGAAAAACGTTAACACGCTTTTTTAAATGATAAATGTGAAAAATACCATACTAAACACGACGACCAAACTAAACTTAATTTGGTGCACCAGTGGGTTGAGATAGGGTGTAAGCTCTGACCGAGTTAAGAACACGATAAAATATTATTTCCTGATGGATGATAAAACTTAATTTGGTGTACCAGTTGGTAGAGATAGGGTCTGAATTTTGATTTTTTTTGATGAGTATTTTTTTTAACAATGGCAAATGTTGCCAGATCCCTTTTTTTAATAATAATAATAATAATAATAATAAACGTCTTTTATTAAAATTAATAATTTTAAATTTTTTTAAAAAAAAAACATATAAATACAAACGTTTTGGTGCCAGCACTAGGCGAAATTTAGCTCTAAGTACAAGGCCCCTAGCTTTTCCCCTTTTTTAACCTAGTGGCAACACCATGAAAAAAAAAAAAAATTACTTATATTAAATGAAACCAATAAACAAAGACAATGAATAGAAGATCAATACACATTAAAACTTAAACCTAAAAAAAAAAAAAATGTAAAATCTTTAAAAACATAAACATTGACATCAGCACATCATATCCCCAAGAAGCACATCTCTGTACCTTTTTAAAAAAGGTTTTATTGGACCAGGATTTCATTTCCTCAGTTAAGCTATTGTAAACTATAGCTGCTTGGTAAGAAACCCTTTTCCCCAAAAGTAGTCGTATTATGTTTTGGGATGGACAACATATTATTGAACCTGGTTTAAAAAGGGCATGAGCCCCCACTTAAAAAATGCATTTTTCCCTCAAATAAGGAGGCCTTCCTGTGGTCATGATTGTCCTAACAAAGCTAGCAAAATGTAATTTCCTCCTATTGGCCATGTCCAACCATCCCAGCTCGGCCATTTTAGCTGATCGTGATCAAACCTGGGGAGACCAAAAACAAAACGGCAGCAACAGTTCTGAACTTTTTGAACTCGTTGTTGATTTCTTAGATCCAGGAATGGGCCATAACAAAATCACAATAATTAAAAAAGGACAACACCAGGGCCTCCACCAGAAGTATTCAAGTTTTCCAGACAATAGCACACGATTACTGTATAACAATTTTGGTTTTTAAAAAAAGACTTCTGCAGTAAACCAGTAACTTGAGTGTCAAATGTCAACTCAGAATCCAAATACAATCCCAAGGATCTTACAGAATTCCTTACAGGCAAAATGCTGTTTTTTCTTTATTTGCATAGACTCAAAAACCCTGTTCTTTTTACCCTTAAAATAAGTTATTGAGCACTTCTTTACGTTTAAAAATAGATTGTGCTTTGCTTTTTCCCCTTCAAAGCATCTAAATCCTTAAACTTTATATTCTGCTAATGGTGTTCGTAGGGCAAAAAGCTAAACATGAGCTGAGTGTCATCTGCATACATTTGACTAGTGCAACCCAACGTAGTTTGATAGAAAAACCGTATAAAGAATGAAAAAAAAGGCCCCAAATTTTGACCCCTGAGGAACCCCGGACGTAACACGGCCCATTCCAGATGATTCGCCATCAAGCACCACACACTGCCGACGCTCGGCCAAAATAGGTCCGTATAAAACAAACATTTCCCCCAGAAAACCCATAATAGCGAAGCTTTCGAAAAAAAAGCTTATGGTTGATTGTACCCGAAAGCCTTAGAGAAAATCTAGCAAGACTAGAGCCGAGACTCGCCCCCCCCCAAAAAAACCCCCCCAAATTTAGTCCCAACCTCAGACACAACTGCTGGTACCATTACCCCCCGGGGAAAACCCGACTGATTATCAGGCAAATTTTAAATTTTTTTCCCAGTAGGACGTCATCTGTTTGCATCAATTTTTTCCAGTATCTTAGATAAAACAGGCAGTTTACTGATTGGCCGAAGATCAGAAAGGGAATGGGGGTGTTTACTTTAGGAATAGGTTGAATAAAAGCTGTCTTCCAGCACGATGGAAAATAGAAATTCTCCAGACACACGTTAACCAAATGTGGTTTTTTAGGGGGGAATGACAGGGCTGCAATCCCCAAATTAAAAATTTTGCCCCCCAGAACCAGCCGCATTAGATCTTATACCGTTAAGGGCGTCGTTTACGTCAGCAATGGATGCCATTACAAAAAATTTAAACTATTTTTCATTCATAGGTGGTAGCTTATCGTACCAAGCCCACCCTCCCCCAACCCCCCTTTAAAAAAAGAAGCAAAATATTTGGCAACATCGTCAACATTTTTAAGATGATCTGGAATATTATGTTGTCTATTATGTCGGACATTTAGCTCCGTCAGGGATTTCCCCATCTCTCTTTACTACCTTCAGCTATTCGGCCAACATGCGCCCTTTTTTCCCCGCGGGAAAAAAGCAAGAGTACTGTTTCTAAGCTCTTTATATGCATTCCAGTTATCTGTACTTTTATTACTTTTATATCTTGTTAAAGCTTTATTTTTAGATTGATCGCAAGTTTGATACCTTCATTTAGCCAGGGAGCCTTTTGGGTTTTGTAACTCTTTCCGTCCTTAACGGGGATTATATGTTAATTTTGCTAGTTATCATTTTGAAAAAAAAAATTTTTGACAGATAATAATTTTTTTTTTAGTTGAAGTTTTGATATGTATCATTGTTAAGATCTGTATTATATGTTATATAATCCCCGTCATTTTTTTTCCCCTTTTTTTTATCTTTTTTTTTTGGCAATAATAATTGTGACAGTATAAGAAGATGTAATATTTGTTAGAACATATTTTTAATATTATAATTTATTTTTTTTATAGATATAAGGGGGTTTCCCTAAAATTAAAAAACTTCATTTTTAAAAAAACCCTTTAAAAAAAATATGTAAAAAGGTATGACACACCTCAGTCGACCAATATAACGAAAAAAAAACAAATTATGTTAAACGAAAAAACCCAAAATTTGATATCCGTTTATCTTAATATGTATATATATGTAAATATATATATATATATATATATATATATATATATATATATATATATATATATATATATATATATATATAAAATATATTTTTTATATATATATATATATATATATATATATATATATATATATATATATATATATAAAATATATATATATATATATATATATATATATATATATATATATATATATATATATATATATATATATATATATATATATATATATATATATATATATAAAAACATTTATCTAACCTGTGTGTGTTTTAAATTTGGTTGAAATTGAGTTTTTTTTTAAATTTTTCTATTAATAAAGAAAAAAAATATTACAATTTTGTCAGAATTAGTAGAAGAAAAATATAGACTTTAATAAAAAAAAAAATTTTTTTTTACTTTTTTATTTCATTTTATTGAATTACGAAACAAAACCAAAATTCTTATACATTTTAAATATTTTATTATAAATTAATAAAACTACTTATAGGTTCAGTTTAAAAGCGTTATGTGTTTTTTGCGTGGTTTTTTGCATATAAATGTAGGACGTGTATTTATGTTAGTACCCCGTTTTAATTTACAAATTTTTTTTTTTTGGGGGAATTTTTTATTTTTTTTAAATTTTTTTTAAGGGGAAATTTTGCATAATTTGAAATTTTTTAATGTTGTGTTCACGTGGATATGTAATTTATTTTTAATAAATATATATTTTCTTTAAATTTATTTAAACATAGTACCTGGTAAAAGTTATAGTTTAGAAAAAAAAAAAAATCAGTAGAAAATAGAACTGTTTATAAGCTACTAGATACATATATGTGTCGGCCTTTCAAATGTAAAACACTTTTTTTTTTAGTACCGAAACATGCAATTAATGCAATTCACAGCATGTTGTAGACAGTGCGATGGTGTCACCATGGACATTACACTAAACCAAGAGTAAAATTTGTTTAAAATTTTTTTTAAGAGGGTTTGGGGGGTATATGAAATTAAAATACTTTAAAAACTCACCTTTTCTTTGGCCTCACTAACTAAACTGTCATTGCTACTTGCTTTATCCAAAAAAATTCTTAATTTCCCCTTTTATTTTAAAACTCTGTCATACATCAATCCTGCTTCCTCCCCTTAAAAAAAGTTGTGTTTTTTTGTAAGTCTTCCGCTTTTTTTTAAATTTTTTTCCCGCCTTTTCTGATGCATTTTTAGCTAAGTCATCAGCGAATAGCCTTTTCAATGCTAGATTTGCGTTAAGTTCTGCATCCAGCAAGGTATCTTGGGCTTTGTTTGTTTTATCTTTGGGTTTTCCATTATAATGTCTTCAATTTCAGAAATGCTTTGTAGTGATTCTTCGGCCTTTTGCTTTGACTCTTGCGTTTGGTATCAAAAAACAAAAAAAATAAAATTTTTTCATTTATCCACAAGAAAGTTTTAAGGTATTGGAAACCCAATGCTATGGCCTATTCGATCAAAAAGTCCAGCAAATATGAAAATATCTGTCATAAGTCCCCCCCTTTTGCAGTAACAAATTCCACGAAAATTTTATTATGTGTTGCCTTTTACACACTGATAAATTAGTGTGTGGCAAGCAACACATTATACTTTTTTTCAGACCGTAGTACCGTTTTCTTTCGACGGCCGGGCCTATAAACCATATCCCCTGTGACCTTCGTCTCATCAACCCTTCCCGCGAATTACATGTTTTGTTTTTTTTTGGGGGCCGTATTAATTTCGATTGTTTTTCTTTGTGTTATTTTATTTTGTGGTTGCAAAAATTTTTTTGGGTTAATAAAAACTTCTTATTTTATGATTAGTGTTTATTAAATTTTACTTATTTTGTGTCTTTATTGTTTTTACTTATAATATCGTAACAAAATGACTAGAGGTTGTATGGTTTTAACTTCTCAAGGGGGCTACCCCATTTTTTTTTTTAAAATAAGTGCTTCTTATGAGACGCAACGTTGGGTAACCGAATAAATAATAATATTTTTATAGATTATAAAAAAAAAATTTTATAGGGAATAGCAGTGAGAAAAAAGGTTTTCTTAACTATCTTTTGAAAAATACCACAATGTTTGTGTATTCTTTAATCATTAAAAAAAAAGGTTTACACTTGGGGCATATTTTATTAAAAAATTTATATATCTTTTTTAAAAGGGTCAAATTTATTAATTACTGGGCAGACCAGGCAAATTTAATTTAAAGGTCCACTAATGAAATGAAAAAAAGGCCCAAATTTTTTGTTAAAGTTCCTTTTTTCCCTCACGTTTATAACGAAATTAGATTTTTGGTTTCTTATACTTACATTTTTAACTTTTTTAAAGGGCGTGCCTAAATAGGCACATAATATTTAACGGATACATTACAATAAAATTAAAACCAAGGGGTTTCTAAACATTTTTAAAACCCCTGTTTCCCTCTCAGATATTTGTTTTTATAAAATTCCAAAAAAGAAAAAATTTTACTTTTTTGGCCCCAATTTTTTTTCGGTGTAGATATGATTACCTGCATGGTGACCTATTTTATTGTACTTTTATACAAATTATAAATTTATAAAATATTGTATGACCCTTAAAAAACCCAAAAAACCAGTTCAAAAAATGGTAAGTTTTTTTCTTTTTTAACCCTTGCCAATTTCGATGATTTTTTTCATACAGGGGCGCTGATTCAAATCTAAAGTAAGTTTTTTTTGACAACGTTTTGTTTTTTATATATCGATCCTTAAATATGATAATTAGATTAACTAAATTTTATCTTGTTTTTTTTATCACAAAATTGGTGATAAGTACATGAAACTATCTACAATGTTTGAAATTTAAAATTTAAAAAATCGTGTTTCCATTTATTTTACTAAATTTTTGGTAAAAAACAAAACTCCCCCAAAAAAATCGACCATTTAAAGAAAAGGCTTAAAAGGGGATCTATTCTTTCCATATTAAAATTTGATGATATAAAATCCAAAATTTCACAATAATTTTAAATATTCTATAATAGTATCGTTTAATAACCAACAATTTTGTGCAAAAAAAAAAATAAAAATATAGTTAATTTGAAATTTAACATTTGATGTCAAGTTTACACATGGTAATAAAGAATGATGGAAGTTCGGACCTGACCTACTATTTATTG
>JAHBCN010024901.1:0-11581 GCA_019359885.1 Listronotus oregonensis | reverse complement strand
GCCCACATTGGGCATAACATATAACCAGAAAATTTTATACTTGGGTAAAATTTTTTTTTTCAAAAAAAGCCCATTAGAAAAAATTTTATAACTTTATATTTTATTGTACCGGTATAATTTTTTTTTCAAAATTCGAATAGCCCACTTCGGAGCATAATAATCTATATACGGTATACTTTATATTTTGTACCGGTATAATTTTTTTCGAAAAATCGAATAGCCCACATTGGAGCATAATAATCTATATAACCAGTATACTTTATACTTGTACCGGTATAATTTTTTTTTTAAAAAAATTCGAATAGCCCACTTCGGAGCATAATAATCTATATAACCGGTATACTTTATACTTGTACCGGTATAATTTTTTTTTCAAAAAAATCGAATAGCCCACATTGGAGCATAATAATCTATATAACCAGTATACTTTATACTTGTACCGGTATAATTTTTTTTTTTCAAAATTCGAATAGCCCACTTCGGAGCATAATAATCTATATAACCGGTATACTTTATACTTGTACCGGTATAATTTTAGTATGTAATTCTACTTTTTTTCTATTTCTAAGTTGCAATGTTGTAAAGGGTGGTTTTTAAGGATTGAAAATTGGCCAAATAATGAAATTGGTAATATTTCAGGCAGTAATATTTTTAATTAATAAATTTGTTAAGCTATTCAGTTTTTTGGTAGAATTTTTTTTTTATTAGCCATAATAGGGTTTAATTTTTGAGGGTCGAAATGTTGCAAAATGAAACAAGTACATATTTTAAGCAACAACATTCCGAAATTAAATCACTATGATATATTAATCATTTTTTTAGGGTAATTTTTTTCCTTTAAGTTTTAGCAAGGGTTAATTTATAGGGGTTAAAATATTCTGAAATTGTATTTCAAAACATTAAACAATCATTATTCAACTAATCCAAACCAACGTTTACCCACCTTAAGGTTTAAAATGTTATTTTATAAGTTTTGACAATTAGGAGTAGTTTTCACCCTTAAAAAACAAACAGCGCACATTACCATAAAATAGAATTTAAAGTAAATGGTTAGAAGCTCCCAATTTCAAATTTCTATGCAAATCGATGCATGACAAAAAAATTACGAGGTTTTGCAATTTTTTAGCATTATTTCCGGGACTATAATTATGTATCATCAGATTGTTTTAATTTGTCGAAAAATAATTTTTTAATAAATAAAAATCACAAGGGGTGGTTATTTAAAGGTTACGTTATTGTAGTTAAATATTTATTATACCTTAAACTGTTAAGATATTTTTTTACAATATAAGCGTCATTAAATAAATTTGAGATGAAAATTTTTTTTTTGTAATTTTGTTATTAAGGGTGATTTTTAAGGGTTAAAACATTACAAATACAATGCAAGATATAACTCACAACATAAAAATATATTCGTTCGACATATTTAGCTATGATTTTAATTTACATAATGTTTATTTCTATGTTTTTTAAAATTTACCCCCTAAAAATAAAAAGCACACCTTAAACATATATAAACTTTGATCTAGAGGGTGACAGCAACTTAATTTCAAATTTTCATAAAAATTGAAACTGAACAAAAAAAATCCGGAGGTCAAACACCTTTTTTCTCCCCACAGACTGTTCTAAGACGCCAAATTTTGTAATCGCAGTTTAAGCCGTTTTAAAAGCATTTTGATATTGCAGAACTCTCTACTGAAAATGCCCTGTTATGATATATGAGCAACTACCGGATTTAAAATTTTAGATCCTAATAAATTTAACACGCTCAAGTTTTTTGAGAAACTTTTAACTATTGATCGTACCGTACTCTTTATAGCGTCGCTATCCTAACCGTTTTCGAAAAAATGTCCTCATGTTTGATCTAATACTCTCATTAGTAGAAATGACATTCTACTCCTGTCGCAGAAGGTGTGTTGTTCCTACCATGGCACAGTCTCCATGGCCTTAAAACTTCGGTCTGTCATTCGGGTTAAATACAGTTTTATTAAACGACAAAAATTTCTTATCTACACTGTCTGTCTACTAATCTGACTATTAAATCTGACATCGTCCACTAGAACTTCATTACTCACGAGTGGGGGAAATGCCTGGTATGTAACACAGGGTTTCCTGTAAAGCTTCTGGCTGAATAATACTTCCAAGCTATCGTTCCAACTTTTGTTAAGATCATCTTGCTCATGGTGTTTGCATTGTCTTCGCCCATTTCATAGGCTTTATTGATAAAACTGCATTGACCTCTTCCTGAGGAGGTAAATAACATAATGTTTTTGGTTCTAGTTCTATATATACCTTTTTAAAAAATATGAATTAATTTTACATTCAGATACATAGGATAAGTTTTAATATTTTAAGCCTAAACAAGACCACAAAAAATTTAAAACGAATATTTAAAAAACAACATCTCCATAAAGATATAATTTTATTTTTATTAAAAAAATTATAGTTTTAATTTAGCAAAATAAAAGATACAACTGACTTGCGTAAATTCGTTAAAAATTCCAATAAATAATAATAACAATTACAGTACCTTATTGTACTTTAAATGAGTGGTACTCCAGTTTTGGAATTATTTAGTCAAGTTCCGAATGACATTGGTTTTAACACCAAATAGATCTTGTCTGGACTCAAAGAAACGTCTGGCATTTCTACCTCACCATAACAATAAGGTAATCATATCATTTAGAGATTGTATTCTGTTGTGTTCCTCGTCATTACCTATTGTTGAAATTGATATGGAATCTATAAAGGAAAACATCGAATCTTAGTGTTTACACAATTTTTTTCTTAATAGACAAGTAACGTTTATAATGAAAATACAAAAAATATATATTTGAACATTTCCGGAAATACAGTGCTTCGTAAGGAAATGTCAATATCAGTACGAGTCAGGGCCCAAAAATAAACATAAAAAAGTGTGCTATAACCCAAATAAAACAAACTAAAACATGGATCCGCCACAAAACTATAGAACATATTTACAATTCAGGTATAAATTATACATGTTCTATTTTTGAGATTTAGAAAATAAAAGTTAGGACATTGAAGAGACCGTTTTTATAAATGTAAAAATAACAATAATAAAAAGTTTAAGACTAAATGCTATTAATCAAAGAGTAAATACTATTTTTTTAGAAAGAGCAAGCAAATTATGTACAAGCGTGAAAGATTACAATTTCAGATATAATAAAAGAAGAGATTACTAAATTTATTTACAAAATCAAATTCATATTTTCGATTTTTTTTAATCACATTTGTAATTGTGTTTATTAATAGTTATTTAATAAATTTTCAAATTCAAAAAGACAAAAAATAACGACAATTAATGCAAGAAAATTAAACTAGAAATATCTAACATAAGAAATAATGAAATGATTAATAAAACTGTAGGTAGTTAACTTATCTAAAAGAATTAACAGATGCTGAATCACTCTTGTTCTTTCTGGGGGTATTATAAATTCTTGCAATTACACTAAAACAGCCCCAAGCTTCTTCATTATTTCATGCATTGAAGAAACATGTCAAAACTAACAATAGAACACCAAGATGAATTTAGAATTAGAATTTAAATAGGCCTTGGGCATTAAACAAATTCTAACAAACATTGAACAAAAGATTAAAAGAGACAATATCATAAAATTGCAGATAAAGGTAATGCAAGTAATAATAGACTGTGATATGTATGATAATAAAATAATGTTCTTTTAAATGATGGTAATTATACAAAAAAATAAACACGATCCAACTGAAACCATTCAAAGACAAATCTATAACATATTAAAAAACATAAACAGCTTTACAGATAGAGAAAGATTACACTTACATCCCATAACAGTAAAAACTCACACTTGTGGAGTACCACACAAACTGATATACCCTAACGTCCTATAGTTAGCTGCATAAACTCACCTACACACCATTAGCAAAATTTTTGCTTACTATTTTAGATCCTTTTAGTAAATAATACTGATCATACATTAAAATTCCCAACATTTTTAGAAAAATTAAAACACATTGACATAGACCCAAATAACACCCTTGGTAAGTTTTGATAAGTTTATTCACAAATGTTCCTGTCGATAAAACATTAAATATTGTTAGAAATAAATTAGAAAATGATGTCCACCTTATGAAAAGAACAAAACTAAACATAAATTTAATTTTGAATTATTAACTTTTTGTGTAAAACAAGTATTTCAATATAACACTGACTTTACAAACAAACTTCTGGCATGGCTATGGGTTCACCTGTATCACCATTAAGTAATATTTTTTTATGAAAATTTTGAACTAATTTGTTCAAAATCATAATTATAAACCTTGTCATATATTAGAGATGACATTTTTCTATTTACCAACATGACAAAAATTGTCTAAATAATTTTTTAACACACATTAATACACAAGAACCTACCATTTCACTTTAGAAAAGAACAAAATTTCACAACTTCCTTTTTCTTGATATTCTAATAAAAAAGATGATTTCGAAAAACCAAAATTTACAGAAAACCTACACATACCAACAGATACTTAAATTTTAATCACCCAATCAATGTAAAGAAAGGTTGTAAAAAGTCTTTTTGATAGAATTAAACAATTGTTCTGATCAAAACATAGAAAATGAAAACAATATTTAAAAGATATTTTACTTCAAACAATTATCCTCATGATATAAATAAATGCTCTGCAACTTCCAAATTTAAGACAAAATCAAAATAGACCTGTTACAAATCTATTTTTACCATATATTCCTGGCTTATCAAATAAAATTCAACGAATAGGCAACAAATTTAATATTCGCACTATCTTTAAAAACACAAATAAATAAAAACACCATTAGATCCTGGGCACAAAAACAAAACCATACAATATAAACGGTTCAGAATGTAATAAATTTTATATAGGAACCAGACCATTAGCCAAACGTAGAACATAGAACATATATTAAACACAGAATTCCACAAATCAAAATCTGTCAACACGCATTTGATAATAAATCATGACAAACTGGGAATGTTTATATATTTTAGCAAAAGGAAGAAACGCAAAATAAAGGAAAGTGTGAATATTTTATTAAATAAAGACAGATGTAGCATCATCTGTTAGTTTAAATAATACCTATGCTTGATGCTGAAGCAGTGTAAAATCAATTAACACACCATAATACCCACCTTTCTGGTCTTTTTAAATACTATACATACACCAGTCCAATAACCTATTGTCACTAATGACAAAAACGCTTCAAAAAGTTCAAAAGCTATCAGAATTTCTCCAAGTTTTCAGACTCCAAAATTTCTAAAATTTAGTTTTATTTTTTGTTTGTTTTGATAACGGTGGCCGACACCGAAAACGTAGATTAATATTTGTGATTTTGGTTTTTTATTTGGGGTTTTCTGTTGCAGGCGATCTGTAAGTTCATAGTCCATAGCTGGGACAGGTCACCCGCATATCCGGGACCTTCGACTGCGGTCCCATTTTCCGGGTGCAAAAGGCGAGTAACCCAAATAAACAAAACTAAAATAAACATGTTAAAAGTCTATACAAAATGGTTCCGCAAGACCTTCTGTTTTTAAAATACAGGGTATCAAGTTTAGTTAATTTTTCATTTTTTAAATAAAATCTATGATAATGCAAATTTTAAAGTAAAAATTGCATCCGGGGTTTTTGGTATGACGAATTCTAATCTAATCTTAAGTATGGCTCTTACTTCTAGGGGATGCCACCACCAATCTTTAACTAATTTGAAATCACAACTTCTTGGTACGGTCCATTACATTTTTGGTACCAAATAATTGCCTTGTCATATTGACGTCAAAAAAGGGTATACACTGTTAAAAGATATGAGCAACCGTTTTCGAGATATTTTCTAATTTTGAAAAAATTACGACTTAATTGGATTTTAAAATAAAGGTAAAAGAGGTATAATTGTGTAATATGTATCTTTCACGTGGTTGTTTTAATTATGCAAAAACAGGGGCTAATTTTATAAAAAAACCTTTCAAAAAAAAAAAAAAAAAAACTTTAACACCCTGTATTGAAACGATAGGGGACTACATTTGTATATTTTTAAACCCCAGATATTGATATATCCTCATGAATCACCCCGTAAAGGCAGCTTTGAAAATATATAAAATATTGAAATATACAAATAAAACTACAAAACTAAAAACTTAACATTTGATTAAAGTTTATTATGTAACACCATAAATGGTTAGATTTGGCCAGATATTTTGAAAAGTTAGTTAAATTAAAGCATTCAAAACCAGGCAAAAGGCTTTAGAAAATCTAAGTACAAATGGTATATGGTGGACAATTGCGTGAATAAAACAAAAAGTTAAAAGCAAAATAATAATGGACGACACGATTAATAGAACGATAGAACCGTAAATAGGTGTTGGGCTGCGTTTTTTCCTTCTTCTATCCGATAGCAAATTGCGATTTTTGACATTCAAATGGGGTTATTTATACATGAGTGGATTTTAAAGTTTAAAAGCAATACTTTAATATAATAAATATTTAGGAATTAAATATACAAAAAAACCAGTATAATTTCTAAAAAGTAATTACAAACGAGACACAGTAACTTGATCAGCATAATTGTCGATATCCACACCTTGAATATTGTATTCAGCATCAATGCCGCCCTCTGGGGGAGTGCACCAACTTCTCTTCTTTAATAAGGAATAATCGGTAAATTCCCGTGATCATGATTTATTAATTGTAATCGTAATAATATTATGGAAATACTTTTTTTTTAATATCACCTTACACATTATTTTCCAGGCCCGTTCGAAATTTCACATTTTCATTTACAACACTACTAACATTTCAAGAGTTTTAAGTTAATTTTAAATTCACAAGAAACAAAAAAGCCAGTAAATCCTGTTTGCAAATATTAATAAACTTTATTTTTTTACTGCAAAATATTTACTAGCAAGGTTTGATTGGACGTTCCCCTCCACGTTACTACTTGACATCAGGCAGCCAGTCTCGTCAGTGGTATCGGGTCGCTTGGACTTTCGGGAACTTTCTTCCAATGAAGAGGATACTTACTTTCCAAATTAATAAAAGTGGCTAAAACCTTTATAAAGTAGGTTACAGCTTAGAATTTTAAAAAATAGTTTACCTAAGATCGAGGAACTGCTGGCATTTTGCGCCTCTGATATCGCTGACTAAAAATAAGAATTAGGTTTAATGTAATCCTAATTTGTTATTATACATACTTTTAAGTGGGGATGCTTCCAATTCTACATTTAATGACGTCTACAATCAATGAGCAAATGTTAATTTTGGCCGATTGATTTGAGGGAAGAATGAAAAAAGCAAACTGATTATCATTAAAAAATATTTTTTTCAGTTAATAATTAATAGCGTGGACCAAAGCTTACAGTATTTTGGAATATTGTGGCTGTCAATTTAAAATAGTTTAGCCAATTCTTTTACTCAAATCGGTATAACAGTTAAAACGAAATGGTAAAATCTACTTATGAGGAACATTTAAACTTAGATCAAAATTTATTAAATAACAGAATTATAACGTATATCATAATTTGGCATTAGCTCGTAAATTTAAACTAGAGGTTTAGTATTATTTGTTACTGAAGTTTTCGGCGATGGATGCTTGGCGCTTTATCATCACTTTTTTTTAAAATGAAAATCTAACTATTGGGCGAATTATGACAAAAAAATATCGAATACGTACACATTTTTCGTTAAAGAATACAAGTTTGTTACTAGATAATTTTTTCAGACAAGGAGTTTAAATTAATTGACTATTGGGGTTTGGGATTATGACAAATTTTAATTTGAAAACCTTCTCTTTATAAAATTTGTAGTTCTTATAAAAAAGGGCTAGTTTCCTAATTCCATTGTATCTTGACCAGATCCCCTTTTGTGTAAATTTGGTGAACTATCGTCTTTTGACCAGTGACCATAACCCCCAAAATACTGTTTTAAAATTAAATTTTTGGTCCTTTGTCCTATTCGGCCATCTTCATCGGGGCACACTGTATAAATACAAGAAGGTTATTATTAATTATTATTTATGAATATGTTGTTAGCATTGGGGACGAATGTGAAAGCTGACCCCACAAGGCGTAAAGCAACCTTAAAACTTACTTTTAACACAATTATCATACAATATTTCTTACAAACGTAATAATGAAGTTAAATGTTAAATTATTCAAAACTGAAAAATATAGTTTTACATAGCATCGTATAAAATTATTGAAGTTGGCATTTATTATTAATGAATCGTTGATGCTGGCGTTACGGCATGTTTACTAAATTTGATAGATCAGTTTTAGCTTGTTTAAGTTTTACTTAAATCAACTTGAAATGGAAAAAATGTAGAAGAGTATTGGTTGCATCGATCCATTAGAAGAGATAGATAAAGCGGCCAGAGTATCGTTGATTTACGTCTAGAAATCTCGTATGCCACATATTGTTCTTATGAATTGTGGGAAGAAAAGTATTGATGTGTAATACCGAAATATATTGCTTTGCGTATTTTAGAAGAAAAGCGAAGATTTGAAAGCATCATGGTTATGGCTCTAATTGAGATCAGCTATGCTACGCATAAACAATGACGTGATATTAGTAATTTGTGCCATCGCTTATTTAAAGCGTCAAGGGTACTCGGCCCAAAATCAAAGATTCTTAGCCAAGCGTACTAACTAGCTTCTGAATTGTGCACTCATAATGAATACGTTCTGATGAAAGTAGTTACTATTTTGGGAATTTGCCTGGGAGGCGTCGGTTGACGCTTGACGACTGAAGATAGCGGGCACTTCATGATCACACGAGATACTAACCAAGGCACCACGAAATTGTCACTATCGTTGAAAAATTTTATTTGGATTATTATTTTCAAAGTATATGGCTCTTCGTCCATAAATAGGACATCGGACTTTTCCAAATACGAATGGTAAATGTACCAGAACGTCGGAATGAAGTCTTTGAAAATCCTCGTGCTATAGCAAAGATCGTTTCTAACTCCAAATCCGATCCTCTATACGGGGCATTTGTTTTCGTCGTTCTTCAAGCAAAGACACCATGCTGGAGCAAATTAGGGTGGAAATCCTCTTACCGTTGCTGAGGGATACATCAAAATTCCTTGGAAATAGGAATTTAATTGCCAGAAAATACTTACACGAAAGTAAGAGCAACAGATCGCCTTAAATGAATGACGCGGTTTGTTCAATCTAACTATACGGAGAACAAAACTGTGGAAGGAATTTGTTTTAGGTTGTTTGAATTAAACAATTGTAAATATTAGTAAATAAATGCAACGTTGACGTTACTAAAATTTGACAATTCACTTAACAGCAACAGTTTCAAGGCACCGCTTCAAAGTAACATTTTTAAGGCATCTAGATAGTGTCTGGTACTCTATTTTAAGACAGTAAAGAATGATTCTATCTTTAATTAGACTTGCTTAAATTTAAATTTTGCTTCTTTAAAGGTAAAAATTCCAGCTTAACAGGCCGGGAAGGTTGGAATGAGCAGTGTGGCAAATATTAATTTACATTTTTAAAATATCTTTTTGCAATTTTTTTGTTAAAAAACAAATGGGAATGAGTTAAATATTTATAAGAAACTTTTGGAAAGGCGAATTATCTTACGTAATTCCCATTGACGTACTGTTGGTCAGGCTGACGTAATCTTCCTTCCATTGATTAATCTCAAACTGTGCGTAGTTTATATTTTTCGGGTTTAACTTCATTCAAGGTGCTTTCAAAAATGATGAACAATAACGGTAGTTATACCTATTACAGGTTTGATATTAAAAGGAATAGAATAGAATAGATTTTATTTCCATTATAGTACAGTATAGGTTATATTTACATATTTAAATAAATGTATAACAAATGCTATATAGTATTTAAAAGAATTAAGTAAAACTTAAACAAGAATTTAATTACATAAAAATACATAAAAACATACAAAATAAAGCTAATAAAATAATAAATAGACATAATACACTGAATAAAACACACAAATTCAGTCGCTTACAATAACTAATGACATAGTAAGCATTAATCTCTGTGAGTCTTTGGTATACAAGAAACTCTTCTACGGAATAAAAAGCACCTGAGAAACCTCTACTCCTTTATTAAATTTAACACCGCAGGAGGGCCCACATATTATTGCATACTAAAGTAAATAGTAAAAATAACCCTAATCAATAAAATTCTGCAAATAAAAAACAGGAAGAGGGCAACAAACTTACAAGATCCTTATGGATCGGGAATAATGAGAACGAGTCGAACTACTCTCTCTGCCATCAGGGCAGATGTTCTCCAACAGTGCTTACCTATTTAGCATCACGTCAGTAGGTATTGGGTTGACTGGGAATCTTCTTCCATTTGTGTCGCCTTTGTTCTTTGACCCATTGAAAAATGTATAGGATGTTAAAAATCCCAACTTCATTACAGCCCTTTTAAGCACTGACTCCTCAAGTCTCTAACCGAAACAATTAATAAATGTGTACATATCGACATCTTAACACAATAATTTGCAGATGGTCCTTATTTGAAATAATGGTTCAAACCTCGGTATACAGAAAGCCTACCCCACACTGGACAATTTTTTAAAACCAGAATTTAACCCCCTTTTTAAAGAAACCAAACAGGGGGTTTTACTTTATATAATCGTGCAGTGCCCTTTTTGTAACAGTAGGGAATCACTGCAAGAGGGAAAATAACTAATTTGGGGTCTTAAGCAGAACGGAACTGGAGGCTAATAAAGGAAAAAAAAAATATCAAAAAAAAGACAAGAAACTCAATTTGAACCAAGACCAGACTGACCAAAAATTTATGACAACCTATTTTAAAGGAAATTCGGAAAAAATTTCCAAAATATAATAAAAACGGCGTTTAAACCCAAACCACTCTAAGAAATTTTACTGCGAGGCCCCCAACAATGTTTCAAATAAAATGATTCCCAAAATTTCCCGGGAAAGTGGTGGGGTTGGGGAAAAAAACCACTTGAAGTTAGAGAAAAAACAAAAAAACATACGGAAAAGGGTAAAAAGTCAAATCAGGGGTTGCCGAACACGCTTTTAAAAAAAACCCCATACAATGGTCGGGAAAAAAAAAATTTATAAAGAAAAAACCCCCTGGGAAAAAAAGAAATTTAAAGAAGCTGTAATAATTTTAAAAAAAAAATGTATTTAGCAAGCCTAGCATCGATATTTCGAACATCTGGCAGCCGTTGCTTTTAACCGTGAAAAGTCTTGCTTCGGGGAACAAGGGATAGTTTTAAGTGGCTTTTAAAAAGTTTTTGTTTTACTTTAAAAAGGTTGGAGATACATCACTAACCGAAACGTTGTGTAAAATTAACAAATAAAGACAATGGAAGTTCCCAAAATTCTAGTGTTATTGATATTTAAACAATGTTTAAAGTTTAAAAATTTAAATTTAAAATTTTGGTTTTTTTTATACAAAAAAAAAATGAAATATAATATTTATTAAATTATTCGTTTTTTTATTTATATTTTACTGACTTTAAATACGTGGCTCAAAGAAAAACATTTAATTTTTTTTTAAAGAAAATGAACACTTGAATTTAAAAAGTTGTG
>JAHBCN010024900.1:0-11508 GCA_019359885.1 Listronotus oregonensis | reverse complement strand
GGGTTTCAAAGTTTTCCAAACTGGAAATACAGTAATCATTGTGATTTATACGCTAAAAAATATCTATTCTAGTGGTTTTTTATTAAAACCAATAAAAATAAAAACTTAGTCCAAAATAAAATAAATTATTAAATATAAAAAATGTCAAATAGTCCACACAAAAAAAAAATAAAAACACTGCAGAGTAATCTCTAATCTCACTAATTACTTTAAAACACAAAAAAAATTTAATACAAAAATTAAAATGCCGTTAATCCATTACTGGGTGATTTATGCCAATCAGCTGATTTTGACGTTGGGTCTAGTAATTTTTGTTTTTGCATATGTAAGCCAACACAAAAATGTTAGCTTGGACAGACTATATCTGTAACTTTACGTCGCTTGTTACATTAAATTTTCAATCCATTAATGTAACATGTGATTTACTAGTACTTACTTCAGTTGCAAAATTCGACACCTCATTCTTTAAGATTAGTCTGTTTGTGAAGTTAGGCCGTGCGACTTGGCTAGATAAAGCTCTTATTGTTTTTACACCTGGAAAGGCTTGATTTGTCCTCTAGTTCTTTTATTTTGGGACTCCAGACTAAAATTCAATATGCACTGGAGATAACACTAACCTAAAAACAGAAGTATATACTTGCAGGTTATACACTCATGAACTGTAGGCATATCAGGCGTTTTGTTCATCCATATTTCATTCATTATTTCCCTTTTATTGGACATTTTAAATGGTATTCTTTATTTAATGCCTAAAACTTTTATTGTTTTGATTTGTACGTCAAAACCTTTGAATATAAAACTACAGGAACGAGCATATTGACTTGACAGGTGTGTCCGGAATAGAGGTTGCATATGGCGGACTACTGTTTCCGCTTGACAGTGGCGTAGTAAAATATAAATAATATAAGAAACTAATAAATGATAAAAGTTGGTTAAAATAATCAATTATTGCATTTACTAGATATTGTACTAAATAATTTAAGAGTCATTTAATTTTAAATAAAAATAAATTAAGGGATTATTACTATTACCTAAAGTTGCTGATTCAGTCATAAGAAAGTTTAAGTCCATTCTGAAAGTAAATGCGTGAATACCTATCTTTAAAATTAAAGTAAAAAAAATAGGAAAGGATGAAGGTGAAAAAAAAAACTCACATGTTTTTATATAATTTATGTCCCTTAAATAAAATTAGCGTATGTACATGCTACGAATTTTATCATCTATAACAACGTTTTTACATATAATGAATTCTGGTTGTCAGAAAACAATTACAAATTGATTTTATGAGTAAAACTCTATGATTTTCTAGTTGAGTATTATCATGAAAAATCATATTTGAAAATATATTTCTTCCAATAAAATATTTTAAAATTTTTAAAGACACTTTCTCCTTATTAATTTTTACATTATCTGATTTTGATAATTCATTTCTTAAAAATGTTTCTGTTTTTTCAAAATTTCAATAACCCTGGACTGGGGTAACTTAAACCATCCCGGGATTTAAGGGTTATTAAGGAATTTAAGAAATCTTCCCTATTTCCAAACAAAACGTCAACACAATGTTCACATTGCATCTTTCGTCCCAGTTTAAAGGAAACAAAACCTGCAATGTAGGTTATTACCTCTAAACAATAAGGGGATAATGTGTGGTAATTGAATGCATATTGGTGGTCATGCAGAAAGTTATCAAAATTGAACTCATCAGCTGTGTATTCATCGTTTACAAAACGATTTGGCACAGATTCATTTATTATTTGTTCTGGAGGTTTGGATTTAGAGGTAACATTTAATACATTAATTTCTTCAAGAGGGATACAATTTCCAGCACCACCATCTCTCACTTCAGAGTGAATTAATATTTTTTTATATGCCGCAGGAACTGCCTGCAGGTCGGATTATTATTGTATCCCCCTTGAGAACGAATTGTTCAAAAAACAACTCAATATGATCTTGGTTTAGCTTATAACTAGGTATAAATTTTAAATATCCTGTACCAACATAATCATCATAAATCCTATTAGAGCTTTGAAACCCATTAACAACCCCACAAAACCAGATTTTCGCTGGGATTCGAGAACTGGTGTCCCATCAATAAATCTTAAATTGTTTATGAACACACTAAATTCTTCTAAAATAATTTATTTTATTAATGTTTTTTGGGCATGCAGCCTGCTTAAATCCAACATCTGAAATCTTATGGGAATTAAGAATATCAAAAGCATTATTAATTAATAAATAAAATCTGCAGTAGGACCACAATTAATAAATTCTGGTAATTTTAGATTATTTTTACAAAATAATAATGCTTCCGACACTGAACGGCTTAACAACTGAGTTGCAAGTTTTACTTTCATCTTTTGCTTAAAAAAGTTAATATGTTGCCTTCTAAGTTTTGTTCCAAGATGAAGTCCCTCTTTTTCCTGTAGGTTATTCAACATTTCGACAAATTCAAAATTAATTAAATCGCCATTTAAATTAACAAACTTTCTTTTTTCACCAAAACAATTTCTTACTAATTTGGTCATATGGACTGGATCAGGTAATAAAAAATACTTGACATTATTAAATAAAAAATCTGCCCTAAGAAGATTGCCATTATTAAACAATTTGCACATGCACCAAAATTTGCTGCGCAACCATCAAAAGTAATATTGCTTATAATTATTCCTACTTCTTTTAACAGTGTTAGACTCTGTTCTACTAGGCTAGCTTTTTGTTGGCTATTAATCCCTGCAATAAAAAAATAGCCTATTGGTAGCTTCCACGGTTCATTAATACAAACTAGCAAAAATACTAGCGCTTCAGTTGCTAGCTCCATACTTTCCATTCAAGCCATTACCACAATCCATATCCGTGATATTTCTGCCACTAAACTCTAAATGTTTTCTAATCGCAATCTCATCAAAAACTAAGGAGCAAATAATTTTTTTGTTTCCTGAACTTTGAACTTTTACTTTTAAAAAAATCAAAAGCTTCTGAAGTAAACCCTGGTTTTGCGTCTACTGAGGAATACCATTTTGCTAGGGTTTTTGGATGAGGTAAACAATTTTCAAATTTTTGGCGAACATAAGAATATGCTTTTTGTGAAAAAATGCAATGTGATAGCAAAAGCTCTAACGGAATGTTTATAATTTTTTTTAACTCTTTTATTTTTAGATTTATTTAAAAGTCTTTGTATAATTTCCTTATTTTTCCAAAATGTTCCAACATAATATTTTCATGCTCTTCCAACAATAAATGTTTTCTTTTTAGCTCTAAAGTCATTACCTTTAGTGAAGATATTTGCTTTTTCTGTCGCCAATTCGCTTTCTGCAGCCTACGTATTTTAAGATTCTTTAAACTATTTTTTTTTTCCAAGTCACTAATCTTCCTCTTTAACATTCTTTTACGGGGTGTATCTTCTTTTTGTATTTCTAGAGGAGGTGAGGGGAGTCTTTCTTAGTTGAAGGGCCAGGCACAGGTTCATCAATTGTCAAATTCTTTTCCACATCTTTTGTGTGTTTAAAATTTCTGGATGATATGTTCGAACCTAAAACAAATTAGCAAAACTTTATAAACACATCCTTTGCTTTCTTTAAATAAAAACATATTACACACTAATACTGATTATACCAATTTTTGTAAATAAATAATGAAAATAAATACCAAAAAATGTTCAACAGCACTTACATATTTCAAACGGTCCACTTCGAATGTTGGGACAGCATTTGGCAATAGCCTCACTTTTAATTTAGAGGTTCGATCAAAGCAATCATCAGCAAAATGACGGGAACTAAAAACACTACTGCGATTTGGATTAAATTCAGGCCTTTTCATGAAATTGATCCACTGTGCTCTTCTACTGGTTCTTTGGGAAAGCTTAAAAAAATACTTTCATTACATCTGCAATTGTAACATTTTTAACAGAATATCAAAAAACAGACTTTTAAAGCAAAAAAAGGCTGTAATTTATCTTGTAATTTTAACTTTTAAAGCCTTTTATCTTATTATTTGAACATTTAAAAACAAATTTACGGGTCCGTTGTCGTTTAGCGTCCATCGATTTGAAAAAATGAAATTACAGATAAAAAGAACACGTTTTGTTTTAGTATATTTCAAAAAAGAAAAAATCAGAAAAAATGCATTTTTTGCGACGTCCTATTTAATGTCAGTCAGCCATTTTTTTCAGTGTTTTATATGGGAAATAAATAAATTATTTTATTTTGTTAAAATGTGAGTGAAAAATTGATTTTTTCGGACCCTATGTGTTTTATTATGGTGTAATAAGTAAGTGAAAACAAAAATTTTATCAAAACATTGCTGTATAAAAAAGATGTTAAACGACAACGTAACCCAAATTTACATTCACAGAACGAATCTAAAAAACAAATAATTTAAAATGTAATAATATTACAATATTTATGGATATTATATTCCATTATATTTTTTTCACTAGCTACGCCTATGAACATCAAGCGATTTCTTTTTATCCTAACCTCAAAATTGTATTCAAACGAAATACGTTTTAATTTCTAAATAATTTAAAATTTAATATTAAAAACACTTACCAATGAAAGGTTATTCCAGTTTTTATTTTTGGGTGTCAGGGAACAACCACAAACGCACAATAACCATATTTCCACGTATTGTATATAGTTCCAGTACTACAGAAATTATTGTCAAAAAAATGTTTATTTAGACTAATATACACAAAAACAATTTGAAGCACATTATTAGCCTCTACTAATGTTTAAAACAAACTAAAACTGCTAAAAATGTTTAAACTTGGACGTTTTCGACTATACTCAGCAGAAACAACCAAAACAATGAGTCATTCGTGGAGGTTCAAAATGGCCGTTTCCGTCCCCTTTCACAAGTGCAGAAATATGCGCAATGCTCCTTCCTGTCAGTTCTTTATTCAAAGGTCAAAACTAACCTGTCAGCTGATAATCTTCTTTTTCCCTTTTTGACATGGGGTTTGGTTTCTTCTTTAATATTGTTGGCGTTAGAACGACCAGTCATGTCCCAAATTATATTGAGGGTTACTAGATCATATTCCCTCTCTTTCTTTCTTTCCGGCTCGTGAGGTCGTTTCAGTCTAAACATAAAAGGTGGTTCAGCTACAGGTGGGTCCACAATGTATTGGGTAATTTGCGTGAAACGCGACAAAACACCGGATGGAATTTTAATGCTGTTGTTTTACGGCCAAGTTGGTTAATGAGGGATGTTGTTTTAATTACAGTGTGTACGGAATGCCATGTTTAGTAGTTTTGTTGCTGGTTTTATATTTCTCCCCAAGGAAATATTAATACTGTCGCATGAGGATTGCCACCTTGCATGCATCCTGATTGAGTAGGCGAGCCTTAAGGTTCGGTAGATTGAAATAAAAAATACGTTTCTTCCATAAAACTAAATTTTCCTCTAAAGCCGGATTTACATTACGAAACAAGTGTCATGCATGATAAAACTAGTTCCGTGAAACAAATTGTAGCACTGTAAAACTTCTTTCGTTAAAAATTATAGTGTCATGAAATCATCAGTATTGCGTAGATAATGGCCCTGTCAAAATCAGGCTGTATTTTATGATGCAAAACGTCGTTTTAGAAATGATAAAATATAAAATAAAAAAAAGGTTATCTCGGAAGAAAAGACGTTGGTGGATTCGAGGATGGGTTGAAAAAAAGCATCGGGTGCAACACAGTTAACTCTGAATTGACAGATGAAGATCCTGAAAGCTATGCAAACTACTTTCGAATGAGTGAAAATCATTTTAATTTCTTATTAACTAAAGTGTCCAACAAAATCACTAAACAGAATACAGCATGTCGAGAAGCACTGACAGCAAAATTGAAACTTCAAATAACTTTACGGTTTCTTGCAACGGGAAACAGTTTGACGTCATTATCGTACGAATTTAGAGTACCTTGCATATATCGAAATTTTTGCCGGATGTGCTGGACGAAATATACGAAGAATTGAAACACTGCATTGAGGTAAGATAAACAATTTTTTTATTTGGTTAATCAACAACAGTTTTTTTGATATATTTAATCATTATAACATTACAATATTCTCTTCCGTTATGCTTGAAATTGCTTGTGAAAGAATGTCATCGCTTAGTTAAATACTCGTCTGTATCATTAGTGGCATAGGTGCCGCCAGCTGAAGCAATTGACTCTGTTTCCGAGGAGAATTGGTAAACTTGCTGATCCGGTATAGTGATGGTTACAGTCTTGGTAGACTCCATACTCGCCGGTGTAGATGATGATGGACCGCTTTGTGATGACGATTGCTTTGATAATTTAATACGTTGCCTTCTTATGGTTGACAAAATCAACTCCTCAGTTTCGAGGGCAGCTTCTAAGGAAGCTGACGTAGCTGCTGAGCTATAGTACGTGCGAAAAGGTCAAATTCGTCATCGTGTCAACTTGTAGAAAAGTTCTGCGAAGAAACTTTTTCTAACGCATCAACTGCTTTAAGAAGCGGATCTTTTATTTTCCTTTTGTTTCTTGGAGGTGTGTATGGTACAGTGAACTTTTCACTATTCGATTCAGAAACAGAAGTTTCTTGATTGATGTTTGGTGTCTGAAACAAAATATTGAACTAAATTCTCATTTTTTTACAGATACCTGACACTGAAGAAAGTTGGAAAGAAATAATTGATGGATTTCAAGAGAAATGTAACTTTCCACTATGTGGTGGTGCTATAGATGGGAAACACGTTCAAATACGTTGTCCTAAGCATTCCGGGAGTGATTACTATAATTACAAGGGAACATTTAGTATTGTGCTCCTAGCAGTTTGTGACAGTGATTTAAAATTTAGGTATATCAACGTGGGTCACTATGGTCGAGCTTCAGATGGGGGAATATTTGCTAGATCTTGTTTTAAAAATATGTTAGGGAGAAGTCTTTCAATGCTCCTGAAGGAATGGTTATTTTGGGAGACCAGGCGTTCCCTTTAACTGAGTATCTTATGACACCATATAGCCGACGCCTAAATTTATCTAAAAACAAAAAATTTTCAACTATCGACTTTGCCGAGCTGAAGAACCATTGAAAATACATTTGGTGTATTAGTAAGTAAATTTCGTATTTGAAAAGCCTATTCCTTTACTGCCAGAAACTGTGGACAAAATTATAAAAAGGCATGTTGTGTCTTGCATAATTGGTTAAAAACTAGATCATCAAATTATATTCAGCAAGGATTAATTGATGAAGAAAATTCAGAAACAGGAGAAATAGTGAGAGGTTCATGGCGGGACACCACAAGAAGCATTTAGTCCACTTCGCAGTTTTAGTGGAAATCATTCCAGAAATGCTCACCAAATACGACAACATTATAGTGACTACTTTATTGGACAAGGGGGGTTTAGAATGGCAAGACAGAATGATTTATTAAATGTAAAAAACATTAATGTGTTTATGTAATACAAATTTAAACAACGCCGCAGTCCCTTTGGCATAAATATATATATTATTTATTCATGATATATTTCTGTGAGCTTTACTACATTTGTTTTTCCAACAATAACAGAACGAATAAAATGTTTACATATTTTTCATCATTTTAATATAGAGGATGTAATTAGTAAAAAGAATAAAATGATAACTTACCACATTTTCTGTATTTCCTCTGGTATACCCATCAATATTTTTAAAAAATCCATATGAGATAACCAAGGTATTTTAGAAACATATAGGTCCCAGTTGCCATACCCGTAGTATTACTTTTTTTTGCCTTCATAAGTTCATTATTGTAAGTATTACAAGTATTCTATTTTGCTAACAACATCTTTAACAGTTTCCATTTTTCATGGCTTCCTTAATTCTTTTGTATGCCGCTTCTCGAGCATCTCTATTTTTATACTGCGGGTGTTTCGGATCCCAAGACACTCATTAAGTTGATATTCATTGATAAATTGTATATTTTTATCGCCTGTCCAACGTTGGTTAGCCATTTTTTGGCGCTTTTTGCCTGCTATCCAACAAAAAACCACACGTCCACTCTGCTCAGGTGCTGTCGCGCCCACTAGTTTCGCGTCGCATTTACATCATGAAATTAGTTGCATGACATTTGTTTTACAAAAAATATGCGCATAGCACGAAACTACTCCAGTGTCATAAAAGTAATGCATGCATTGTAAAACTGAACGTTTTACGTGAAATTACTGGTTAAATTAGTTTTATCAAACAATTTAAAACCACTAATTTCGTAATGTAAATCCGGCTTAAGGAAGGTCTCTTTCACTTTCTAACTCTTGAACGGATTTGTTTTGGAATTTATTCTTTCCAATTTTTTTGTTTTAAACCAACCTTTTAAAAAAGGGATTCGTTGGAAGATAAACGTTTTAATGTTTCTGAAATCTGGTTGGTTAATTAAGTATATTTCCAAATGGATTTGGTTGGAGATTGCGTTTGGTCAGAAACACGTGCCATTTGATTGGATTTGGACACTCCCTGGAGGGTTTTTTGGAGCTTGTTGAAAAAAAGGGGGGCACTTCCATTTGTAAATGTTATTTTCGTAAAAACCCTAGCTGTAAATTAAGGCGATGACTTTTACATATCTTTCTTATAATTTTTTGAGTTTAGTGAACATGCTTTTATAGGGTTATGGCTGACTTTTTTGTTTAAATTAAGCTGTTATCCATTTTTATTCACCAAAGGTCCCCATTTATCTCTTAAGGCAATCTGTTTTCTAAGTTTAACATGTTTTCATACGTCTAGACTTTATTATCCGAGCCTCCATACTATCTCTTTCTCTTAATTTTGAATATTTTCGAATAATTTAATCAGGTCTTATTAGTCATATTTAGTATTTCCTTAAAAAGAAATAATCATAACTTTTAACTATATCAAATACTTTATAACCTGGACAAGATACCTGGTCGGGGTTTTGACATTTTGATAATTATATTCATTGTTCTGGTAGTATCCTTACGATGCTCATCGTAAGGGTTTTCCTTAACATTCTTAAAAATGTGTACCCATTAAATTAAAACTTTGGTTTTAAACCTAGCTGTAAACACTATAGTGATACAAGTTAGCCAAGTCCTCGTGTGATAAAGCCTCTGTGATTTTTAAATACTAAAGAATGGTTTTTCTTTAGGGTTTTTTGTTACCCATTGAAGTTTTGGATTCCTGGAGTATTCAGGATTGTATTGATTACTTCTAGTTGGAAGTTATTAAGTGAAGTTTATGGTTTCCCCAGCGCATTCACCACCGGTTACTTGTTTTTGCATGTGGGAAGAAACCCTGCTGTATTTACAAAGAACCTAAATTAAATTTCCAAGTAAGATCTAACTAGTGTAACAAGGGATTTGGGTGTAGTATCATTACTTTACTAATTTAATCATATGTAATTGCTTTTTTTTTCTTTACTACAGTTTAACTTATAAGTTTTCAACATATTTCAAATTAACATTTCTCAAAACTTTAAGTATCTTTTTGGGTTTTAAATTTTTATTATACTAGGTTGTTACCTTTTAATCTCTTGGTATTTTTTTAAATATTATTGATTTTTTTTATATATATATATATATATATATATATTGATACCTGTTAAAATTTTCTTAACTATCTGATTACCTTTGGTATTCTAGTTATTGACATTATTCTTTTGGTTACTTAGTAATTTAAGACATATAGCGGCACTTGTTAGCGACGTAACTTATGGTGTGGTTATTTACTCCCCAGTTGTGAGCTCTACGTGTGCACGTTGGGTAATAAGGGGGTTCCATAATAATAATAATAATATTAATACGTTTACGTATGAAACGTTTCAACTTCCAGTTTTAGGCTAATTATTTATTTATTTTATGCTATCGCATTTTTTTTTCTGCCTAACAAGTTTATTCTTATATATATAACATAATAATAATTAATAGTAATGGTAGTTTTAAATTGATTGTGCCCTTAAACCTCGGTTAATTGTTTTTAATTATTTTTTTATCTTCGCCTAATACTTAGTAATTGCTACTCACCATTTATTATTTAATACTGATAAGTTATTTTTTTTTTATATACGTAATCCAAATTTTTAAAACTACTCTTAGTACAACTTTCTGACCTTTATTCTTGATTTTTAATTCTTTTGTAAACTGCTTGACTGTCATATATTTTTTTCCAAACTTTTTAAGATTATTGTCCTGATAATAGGCTACTAGTGGCACATAAAGAACAAACTTTAAAATAAATTTGGAACTTGCTTCAATTTTGTGGTTTTCCTTACTTCACAAGGCTACCTCCTTCTCAGACTTTCAGGAACATCTGAGGACCTTCTAACTTGGGTTTACGGTTGTCATTGTCAAGTTAGTGGCGCCCTAGGTATCCGGAGTTAGTTTTTAAACGAACCTCCCCACGCCGACTTGAGTTGTCGGAGCACAGTGTTGCGTAACCGTTGTCTAGGAAGGGTAAGTTGTGGAGCTGAAGCAGTTGTGATTAGCAGAGGAGAAATAAACGCAACACGCTTAAGTTTAATTTTGAAAGCCAGTCCGTATTTTTCATCAAAGAAGATGTTTCTTTTCGTAGCAAATGCTCAGGAGGTTTTAAGTTGGCATAACTATTCCAAAAAGGCTTATCAGGCTCTTGTTGTTTATTATTATGAATTTCTTTTAACGCGACTCTTTCAGTACCACTTTCATTTTGTACTAAAAAACATGGATAACAATAGTTTATTTTATAGAAATAAAAATATTTTCATTAAACATTTTTAAACATGTTGCAATACTGATATTGCGGTAAAAAATCATAAAAAAAAGAAACTAACCACCTATTTTGTCTTTGTTAATCATATCAACAATCTTTCGACCTCTTGAAGAAAACATGTTTCATCAAAAAAAGTAATTGGCAACTGAGTTCTTACAAAAATTAATACTAGAAATCAATACGCTCTCTAATAGTACACTATAATAATAAGTCAGAACTGTTCTATGTCCACTTTAATTTTAGATTAAATAGTCTAAATATGCCAAGTCCAAGACAGAACTATTCTATGTCCACCATTTATTTGCGAGGGTCGCGACGCTCTGCACTCTACCGCTGTTGGGATAGTTCTGCACTGAGATCGATAGTAGGAATACCGGTAGGTTGGGCTCGACAATAACCACTCCCGTTTAGCTTAAATGTCCGATAAGTTCCATGTTATTTTTCCGATCTCTTAAAGGTCCGATAATAACTACTCCTGTTTAGCTTAAAGGTCCGATAATTACCAAGTTATTTTCCCTGTCTCTTAAAGGTCCGATCCCACGCTACCATATCCATACTATCGGGGTCTTACGTCACGAGTATTTTCTTGAATATTGATTTTTGTAGACAGGCCACTTCTGTTTTTATTAAAAAGTTTTTTGGAGTCACGGTAGAATCGAACTCGGGATCTTCGTATTGCGAGATTTATGCGTTACCACTTCACCATTGAAATAAGTGAAGAAAATTTCTACCTGGTCAGGAACTTTCTTTGCGACAGCGGGCAGCGGTGACATCTATAAAACATCGGTGGACGGAAGTGGAACTGACAACAGACGAAGGCACA
>JAHBCN010024899.1:0-11548 GCA_019359885.1 Listronotus oregonensis | reverse complement strand
TTGGGAAATACGTTGAAAACCCAATATAAACTTTACGAACAAGTCTGTGTGATCAGCGTCAGTGGCGTCATGGCAACAAAAACCGGGAGTGGGGACGGAGTGAAATAATAAAGGGGAAAAAGTAAGAGAGGAATAAAAACGCGGAGGGGGGAATATAGGCATCACGTAGCTGCATGCTTTAAACATCGAAAAATTTTTTTGGTTATTTCCGCTTGGGGAAATCGTGGTTTATTTTTCTTAACCCTTTGAATTATTCCCTTCAAAATAAAAAATTTAGCCACGCTCGGAATTCACGATGACTTTTTTTTTAAATTTTTCCCTCCCCTTCTTTGTCCCTAAAAATTTGTCGATTAGTGGAATATAAAATTTTTTAATGTAACTAACCCCCCAAAATCTGACGCCCCAGGTTTTCAGATGATAAATTTTTTTATAATCTGATCCTTTACCCTTGAGGGGGTCATATATGGGGCTCATATTTGGGGGAAGTACTTAACCGGGTACAAGGTATACCCTGTATATTAATCTGCCGTGCTTTAATAAATCCCAAATCCCCCTTGGGCCCCCTACTATTATAATAGGGGTGGTTACAAATAATATTAATATCTCTAGACGTTTATGCCAAATTTTGGTAATCAATTTTTTAAAAAAGCTATGTGTTTTTCCCTTTATTCGGAATTTCTCAATTTAGGGTAGTTTTTTATGCCCCAAACCCTTTTTTTCGATAGGTTAAAATTTTTAAAGAGTATCCCTGCCCAAAAATAAAAAAACGTAGCGGGTTTGAAATCCCAAATATGGGTTAAATTATTAAACCCCAAAAGGACCATATGTGTGTTTTTTTTAAAAAATGGCCAAGTTGTAGTTTGTGTCAATATCTCTAAACGATTTCTACCGTTGGGCCCGATTTGGGCCAAATTTCCTTAAACTTATTCAGCGAAAATGCGTCTTATTATGGCTTGGGGCGAATGGTAGGGAAATTTCCCAACGTCTTAAAGGTTTTTTTAAAAAATTTTAAACAAAATTGGTTATTTTGGGGTACACCATGTTTAGAAATGATCAACAAAATGCTTTCAAATATATTATGGGATCCCTAATAACCCGCAACATTATTAAAGAATGGTTCTTGGGCAACATGTTTTTTGATTAAAGTTGTAAGGCTTGAAACTCTTTATTTTCATTTCGGTTTCCAAAAAAATTTCCCCATCTTTTTTTTAGTTGATTTTAAAATTTAGGGAAAAATAACGATATCTGGGAAAAAAACATGGGTGCAAAGGGGGCCGTTTAAAGGGTGGAGGACTGCTTGTGTGGGGTGGTGGATGTTAATGGGGAGAACAGTTTGGTTGGGGGGGAGAATTGATGAATGCTAAAAGGTATCGAGATATGTGTATTGGGGATATTGTTATTGTTTTGCACAAAATTTTGGGAACCTTTTTGTCTTCGTGGACGACCGCTCTTTGGAAAATCGTCCAGAGGTTTTAAAGGGAAACAATAAAAAAAATGATTTGGCCTGAAAGATCCCCGGATATAAATTGGGATGAACAGTATGGATTTGGGTTTAAAAAGAAAATTAATAACGGAAAGCAAAATTTTTTAACAACTTGATGACAGGGAAAATGAATAAGAGTGAAAGGGAACGTTTTTCCCCCCAGAACTTCCTTCAAGAATGAATAGCATGCCAAGAAGGGTGAGGAAGTTAGGGGGGCTCACGGGGACCCACCATTATTAATTTTGTTTTTTTTTTTTTTGTTAAATCATTAATTTTTTTTTACTATTGTTGTTTTTAATGTTTTTATTAAATGTAATTTTACGAATTAAGATTTATAAAAAAATTTTTTTCCAATGGGAAGATTTTTTTTTTTTATTAAAACATGTTAAAAAGGATTTCTGGGGAAACTAAATTTCATTATCTATGATTTTTAATAAAGACTTTCAAAACGGGTTTTGAAAAATGAAAAAAATATTCTAATTAGTAAAACTTTTTTATCCAAAAAACAAAAAAAAACATTTAAATTTTTTGGGTTTTTTTGATTACCCGATATCAGGTGTAAACACCAAAACCCTTTTTTGAAAAATGTTTAAAACTTTTAAAACGTTGTTGGAAATTTCCACCCCAGAACTTTGCCTAATAAGACGATTTTTTCGAATAAGTTTGGGCACCCAAACAGCATAAATCGTTTACCGGGGAAATCTTTTCGAATATTCCACAAACTTATTTTTTCCCATTTTTAAAAAACAAAACACACACATATGGCCCTTTATTAATAATTTACCATATATTTAGGACTTCTAAACAGCTACTTTTTTGGTATTTTGTTGGCCCCATACCTCATAAATTATAACCATAAAAAGGTTGGAAAAAAAACTACAAAAATGAGCTTTCCGAATGGGAAACACTGTTAAAGTCAATCCATTTTTCAGATTAGTTTTTTAAAGAACGTTTTTCCAAAATTTGACGTTGACTTTTAAAAAACCAAGGTCCTTAATTCAAAAATATAAAAACTCAGAAATTAAAGCCCTTTGGTAAAAACCCCATTTTTAAAGACCAAAAAAAATTACCACTGAAAGGGGAACATTTGTTTTTTTGGTTTTTTTTGGCCCCCACAACATGATAATATTCATCTTACTAAAACTTCAAGAGTTTAAAGGTGAAAAACCGGGGATTAAACTTCGTTTTAATATTCTAAAAGTTAATTTTTAAAAATTAAGAAGTTTTAAAATGGGTTTAAAAAATTAAAAAGGTACGATCTTTTTTTCGAGCAGTTACCAAAATAAAATTTCTATGATAAAAAATAACAGATTTTAAATAAAAACAATGATGAAAACTTCCCTAGTATTGTGATATTTTTGGCACCATGCAAATAGTGCTTTTTTATATTTTTATTTTTATTTTTATTTTTAAATATATATATAATATATATATATATATATATATATATATATATATATATATATATATATATATATATATATATATATATATATATATAAAATTTTTAGAAATATGTATTTTGTCCCCCAGTAAAATTTTTTTTGTAAATACCCCCCAAAAATTAATGAAAGCCCTTAATATTAAATTTAATACTCGCCCAAAGTTTTTGAAGATTTTCCATTTAAAAACACAAAAATTTTATCCTTTTAAATTTTTAATACGCATTTTATGTTATCGTCTCCCCCCCAAAACGGATTTTTTGAAATTGAATGCTCTACAAAAGTGTCCATTGGGGAAAGCCCAACTCCACCGGCGATGGTATGGGTCCTAAACCTTTTTTTTTCGTATGAATGACAAGAGCTAAAAAAAAAAGATGAATTAAGAGTTGTTGAAAATTAACTTTCCCTACAAAAAGTTTTAAAATTAAATCGCTAACCCCCAAAAGTCTCGAGATTTTTGGGGCCTTTTAAATTCTTTATCAATAAAAATTAAAAAAAGGGGATCAAAGATCACGTGCTTTTTAAATGGAAAATTTTCCCAACGCAGGGGTTTAAAACCTTTAAAATAAAATTTTTTAAATATTTTTAGTAATTCGTTTTACACCACAATTATAGACCCCCTAACGTGGAGAAGTATTGGTGGAAAATGCCCTGTACTTTAAATAATTTTTTTCCTCAAGCGAATTTTGTATGTTGTGGTTTGGTATATTCCAACGACACCCAATTTTTTATAATTGCTTTTATTCTTTTACTTTTAAAAAACAGGTAAATTTTTTGACAATAATATTAGGTTTAAAAAACATCATCAGTTCAGCATCTCCCTGGGGGATCATCTATTTACAATGGTTCTTTCCCAAAACAAAATGGCTATTTAAACCCTTAAAAAATTTAAGAGCTAAAACAGTAATGTTTGTTTTCAAGATGACTGCTTAAAAACCTAAAATAAACTACTAATATGCATGAAACATTATTTTCTTGTGACATTTTGGTTATTTAATATTTCCCCAAAGACGCACATCTCATGTTTTTTATCTAAATTTTTTTTGGGGGAAAAAAAACATTTTTTGCTCGCTTCGGGGAGTTTTACTGATCCTGGTTGATCACCTTTTTTAGCAATGAAAAGAATATGTAGAAAGAGGGAAAAACCCTTTTTGCATTATTTGATCAATTGTCGAAAAACCCTTTGGATGAGAATAGGCCCCTATTTGATTGGGTGTTATAGGTGAAAATAATCATTACCCAACCATAAATTAAAGCACGACAAGGCAAAACAAGGGAATAAACTATATACCTTTTTTTTTTTGCATAGTTATATTGTTAAAAGGGCCCAAAAAAGTCACTTTTTTTTTCCCTCAAATATTTTGTAAAGTTTATAATTTTAGGTTTCCTGTTTTTCAAAAATGAAAAAAAATTTGAACCAGATACCAAGGGTATATTGTTTTTAAACATGTCTCGGATCACTTATATATGGTTTGGGGAAAGACGGTCTGGAATTCCGCTTCACATTTTATGTTTAAAAATACAATAAGTTTATTGTTACAAATAACCATGCTTTTTCAAAAAGTAAAAATTTTAAGCCAGTTTTTAGCAGTTGTAAATTTCGTTGAAATTTTAAAAATTTGCTTTTAGCCCAAACGAAGACCTGAGAAAAGCTGTAAAACTGAAAATTTTTTTTTTGGGGGCAATTTGCGGATGCCGAAGAGAAAAGTTTATCACGATTCCGCTGGGGAACCCCCTAAAAGGCCCCCCCAAAATCTCAAAAATGAGTTTTGAAATATCGCCCAAAAAATGGGGAAAAGGGAAATTTTGTTTAAAACAAAAAAAAATTTTACCGCTTTTTTATTCTTTAAAACCGGGAAAGAACCCAAATTTATATGCAATGATAGGGACGGGTTTTCCCCTTCCGATGAACTTTGAATGATTAAAAAAAGTACATTATTGCCCGAAAATGGAACAATTGTCCGCACGCTTATAAGTGAACCCAAGATAGCGGCATTTCTAGAGCGGCAGCTAAAATGGGACTTTGGGTCCCGTTATCTCGAGAACTATCAATTTTTCGAAAAAAAATTTTAAGAACTATTTTTGTAGACTACAAGGCGATTTTTTTTTTGTCTATACAAAATTCTCCCAATTTGCATATTTTTGCAGATATTAGCGGGAAACAAATTTTTTGGGCCTTGAGGGAAATTTTCAGCCCCTTTTTCCCCCCTGTTAATGTTGATTAACTTTTTTTTGCTCCAAAACTCCCCCCAAAAACCTAAAATTGCGCCACAAGGGAAAAACCGTACTGATCTATTTACATTTCGTCCTTCATTTACTGGACAAATTTTTGGAAAGGAAATTTGCTATTAACCAACGGGCGATTGATGATCGAGGCCAGCACTAGGTTTCCCGGCGTTACGGATTAATCCCAATTAATCCCCAGTTGTTTTGGTTATCGTTTTTTTAAAGATTGTGAAAATCATAATTTTTCTTTTTTTTTTTGATGTATTTTAATTTTGACCCAACTTGACAGGTCTTTAATAACTTTATTTTTTTTTATATTATAGGTCATATTTTTTTTTTAAATAACTTTTTTTTTATAGGCTGACCCCAAAAAATTACCATTATTTTTTTAATTGATTTTATTTGTGTTCGTACTCACATCTTTTTTAAATTAAATCTTTTTGTTATTTTTATTTTTTTAAAAAAAGGGTTTAAAACAAAAATATAAAGTGTCATCAGATCAAAATTTAAAATATAATATTATTCACCTATCCTTCCGATTTAACCGGGGTTTAGTGGATTTTTTTTTTAAAAGAAAAATCCTGTATATAATCTTTAAAATGTTTAAAAAATTTTATTCTATTCCTGGTATAAAACTTTATTATAACATATATTATCTTTTTTTTGGGTTTTTGAGAAAATGGTCATTGAAAAAGTTCAAGTGATCCACATCTGAAAAAAAATTGGTTTTTTGAAAAAAAATTGTTCAGAAAGATGTACCTAATTTAAATATAAAATTAAAACAGGGCGTCATTAAATTTTTTTGAAGGTACATTATTAGAAAATAAATTTTCGCAGCATTTGGGAAAATAGACTTAGCAGATGGAGTTTTTTAGGAAAAAATTAAATCCAAAATTAAATTTTTTAATATTTTTTTTTTCTAAAAATTTTTTTAATATCTTCGTTTTTGGGATTTTCAATTCCATGCTTTTTCGACAACAACACAAAAAAACGAATAAGTTTTAAAGAATGTTTAAAAAGATGATTTGATGAAGATAAATATTTTTTTTTTTAGTTCCTGCTTTAAAGAATGAAAAATTGCAAAAAATTTGAAATTTTAAAAACATCCCAAAAGAATAAGAAAAAAAGAAATGAATCTTCACAAACGTATCAACCCAACGCTTGCACGACCGAGAAATTTTTGTCACCTACAAACCGCGCAAGACCCCCTTTTCATGGAAAATTCACGATCACACAACATACAACTATCCAGAAACAGCTAATAACGTCGAATCCTCTTTCCAGGAATAGTCCACACCCAACCCTAATAATTTACAAATATTCGTAACAAATTTTACTTTTTCTCCACACAGTCCAATACTTAATTTGTAAAATTTTAGATAATTAATGCCTTACTATAAATACTTAAGTACTGATTAAAATGAATAAAAATGTGTTTTTTTCCTTTAAAATAACGCTTAATTTTCTTCTATTATCGCATTTTATGGGTATCACGCCGCTGTATATAGGGCCAATTAATAAAAATTATTTCTTTAAAAATTTTTTCAGTCATTCTTAATATTCACGTTGCGCTAAACAAAGTACCCATATTTCTATTATTTGCCCTTAGCCTTATTTAAAAACCAACAAAAAACCAAAAAAAAGTTAACTATAATTTTTAGAAAAAAAAGTATCATTTAATTATAGAAAGTAAAAAAGAAACTTTTATTACCCAATTTTTTTTTTATTTTCCATTCTTATATGCTTGTTTTATTTTAGGGTCTGGTTAAAATGCCTGGGGCCTTTCTCTTTCCCGGGTGACTGTGGCATGGGTTCGGGGTATGGTGGTCCATTTAATTCCCTTTTTGTTCAAATTGTTTTTTCCTTTGAGATTCCTATTGCCTATTGTACATCCCGTCATGTGCCTTACTAGTTTTGTTTGGGTGGAGCTCTACAATTACACAACGTATTAACGGTAAAGGGTTTTTTTTTCTAAGGACAGTCTACGAACACTTAATCCCTAGGTACTAAGTCCGAGATATCCATAATGAAGTAAAGGGATTTTTTTTAAAGGGTTGAAAAAGTAGAGCCCCGGGCGTCTATTATCAATTTTTAATAATATATACTTTCTTCTGTTTTACGTTTTTTAACAAGCTTTTTGCAAAATAGAAGCATTTTGTTTATTATTTGGGTTTTCATCAAACCCTGTTTACATATTTTTAATTTGTAAATTCTTGTTTAAATGATGTTCCATCTTTTATGCGTTTGGCCAATACTACCTATATAAGATTTATTACATTTACAAGAGTCATAAATAACATTATTTTTTTTTTTGTTTATATTGTATTGTTTTTAGTGTTTTGTGTTTTAAGGATGATATTAAATTTATTATATTCGGGAAATTTTTTTTTTTATAAACAGGAAGTTATGGTTAAAATAAAATTTTTTTAAGGGGCTTTTTTTTTTTTTGGTTATTTTTAAATTTGAAAAAAAATTTAATAAATTTTAAGAATAATCTTTTAAACTAATAATCTTTTTGAAATTTTTTTCATTTTTTATATTTTTAACCGAACAAAATTTTTTAATTCTATCAAATAGACTTTCTACAACTCCCTTTTTACCATTATTGGGTGATTTAAGTTAAAATTAAATATTTGTTTGTATGTGTGGGTTTTCTTAAAAATTTTGGTTCCAAACTTTTTAAATCTTTTCTATTTGAATGTCAAGAAAGAGAAATTGGGAGTATTTTTTCTAAAGTAAAAAATTAATAGTAGGTTTTTGGGGTATTATTGTTTTTTAAAAAAAAATTACTTAAATAATGTTCTTCTTTTGGATAAATAGAAAATATCATCATATACCCCGTCCAAACTAAAGGTTAAAAATTTGGGGTTAATAATTATAATATTCTACAAAATTAGAAAAAAAAATTTGTTTCCAAAAAAAATATTACCTAATAATGATTATAAACCCTTGGCCATCCCAAAAAAGTTTTTAAAAAAACAGTGTTATATTGGAAATATGTTGTTTTTAAAAATTTTAAAAGTTAATAAATCAAGAAAAAAGTTGATGTTTATTTTTGGTTTTTTTATCAATTTGGAATCATTTTCTAATTTATTTGAAACAATATTTAATATTTTATCGACAGGGGACTTTCCCAAAAAACCCCCAACATCAGAACTTAAAAAGGTTGTTTTTTTGGACCCTATGTCAATGTTATAATTTTTCTTAAAAATGTTTAAGAGTGTTTTTTTTGTATGAATTTAATTTTTCTGATTTTAAAAAAAGTAAGAAGAAATTTTCCCATGAATAAGTAAGTTTATAAACAACAAAAGAAAGGGGGTTTTTCATGTACATGGTCAGGGCTTGGCGGCTGATAGACACAAGAGATTTCCCTTTTTAAAAAAGGGGGCTTTTTTTAAAAGGGGGGTGAATTTTTAAAAGGGAGAAACCCTCCAGGTCCCACTTTTAATATTGATTTATGTCGTCAAAGGAAAATTATTAACCTGCCATACCAAATGGTGCTTAATCCCCTACTGACCGAAATGTGTCATTTTTACTTTTGGGAAAGGGTGGAAACCCCCCTTTTTGTTTTGGGTCTTTTTTAACAAAAACCGTAGAACAAAAAATTTCCAAAAAGTCCCCACCTCTGGGGCATTTTTCCCAAATTGGGCCCCCATAATGGGGCAAAAATGTCATTTTGGGAATGAACGGCCCCCCGTGGCGGTCACTTAAAGGGTGCCCAAATATGGGGTTTTGAAATATTTGTTCCCACGGTTTTTTGTTAACAATGATCCGAAAAAAGGGGATGTCCATGTCCACAGTGGAAAAAAATTTCAAAATTTTGGAGTCGGGGAAAATGACGCCATTTTTGGCTATTTTTGGGTTTCAATTTTTGACGACATAAATCTAATCAAAAAAAAGGGTGGGAATTTTTGTTTTAAAAAATTCCCCCCCCAAAAGCCACCTTTTGGGATGCCCATTTGGGAATTTAAAAAAAAGAATAACGTTGTCTTTCAACCCCCCAAAAAACCCGGGGTGGGGGCCCATGAACCAAAGCCCCCTCAAAAATGTAATGGAATATCAGGTTTATGTATTTTGGGTTTTTTGTTGGGGTTTTTCTGTTATTTGGGGTAAGTGTATTTTTTTTTACCGGTTTAAAAAGTTTTAAATTTTTTTAAAGTTTATATTAGTTTTTAATACATTTTTGTTGGGTCATTATTTTTTTTGGAAGGTCACTATCAAAATAACAAAAATTTTTGATTAAAATTTTTATGACCATATTTTTTAAAAATCTACTATTTATAATGGATAAATAATCTTAATGTATTTTTTTGCAGATTTATATTTTTTTGGAAATGTTGTGTTCTCATTTATTTGGCCCTTTTAAAATTTTTTAATTTGGATTTGAAGCCCCAGCCGTCAATCTGATAAAAAAAATTTTTCATTAATAGTGAGACAAAAAAATTTATTTATTGAGATTATAATCAAATCAACGTTAAATAAACTAAAATAAACTAAAGATAGAGAAGCATGGAGTCACGTAAAATTTTTTTTTATTGTGTTAAATGAAGATATTATGAATTAATATGGGGCTTTGGCAATCATCGTCTATTAATTGATAAGTTTTTAGGTTTAAAAATTTGGGACCTTCTAAACCCCAAAGTTTTTATAAAAAATAACTTGCTTTGGCTCCCCCAAAAAATAGAAGTTTGGGAATTTTTTAAAAATTTTTGGGGAAAGATAGACTACTGAAAAATTTTTTTTCGCGAACTAACCGTTAACTACCGCGTATCCTCCCCGCTGTTCTTTAGCACGGGTTTAAAAAAGAAATAGTCAGAAAACGGGTTCAAGCGGTATGCCCCAAAAATTTGATGTGTGTTAATCACCTTGCCCAAAAAACCAGTGGGCTGCAGATAGTAGATGGGCCCATCCGTTAGTCCTATCCACCAAGTAAAACATCAGGTCCCATTGGTTTTAAAAAAAATATACTTTGAAAGACAACTTTTTTTTTAAAATTTGAAGAAAAAAGGGTTTTTTTTTTCAAATCCTCTATTTGTACTTTTTTTCATTAATGTTTTAAAATTTATCGTCATACCCCTTTCCCCCTTAATTATCTATGTTTTTCAAAAAACGTAGCCAATTGATATTTTTTTCACTCAATAATTTTCTTTTTCCCAATATCGGACGCCTCAAAATTTAAAAAAAAAATGCAAATTTTTTTTGCGAATTTAAAATTTTAACGATAAAATTTTAGCAAATTTACGTACGTTTTTTTGTCATTTTTTAAAATTTTTTTTCCAAATTTAAAGGCCCAAAAGGCATCTGGTATATGTTTGGGTGGGTAAATTTTTTACCATTTAAGATAAAACATTTTGAAAACCCTGGAACCGCCAAATTTAATTTTTTTGTTTAAAGGGTTCAGTAAAACTGGAAGTCAACATTAAACTAATTTGGGACAAGGAATTTTTAATTAAGTTTCTAAAAAAAATGTTTAAATATATATAAAAAAACCCCCTTTCCTGCGAGGAGGGGGAAATACCCCCAAAAACCCCCCCTTTTAAATGCAAAACTGCAAGAGTTTTTCCTTTTTTTTTTTTAATTACGGTTTTTAAAAAAAAACTACAAAAAACCTTTTTTTTTTTTTTAAACTTATTTTTTATCAAACGGTATAAAACAAAAATAACTGCGGGACGGAAATACTATAGAAACAGGCGTCCAAACTTACAAAAAAATTGGAATATTCTCAAACATTAATTTTAAATTTAAAAATCTTAGTAAAAATATTAGCCTAATACTCTTTAGACTAAATTTTAAATTAGTACTTAAAAAAATAAAAAAAAATTAAAAAAAGGAAAAAAAAAAGGTATTAACACTCTTCCTTCAACGACACATCCATTGTTTGGGGCAAAAACGCTCTACACATACACTGCAAAATTTCGGTTTTTTTATTATTTTTTTTTAGGGTACAACTTTTTTAACAGCCAAATTTGCATTCGTAAAACAAAAAAATTTTTAAAATTAAAACTGGGGCTATTTTTTTTAAATTTTTTTTTGGTTCCAAACAACCCCAGTCTTCCGGGAAACCCCTGTTTTCCCGCCAAAATTTGAACCTGCAAATAAACTCCCTTTTTAAAGTGAAGCCGTGCTGCTTCAGTAATTTGTGGAAGTGTCGATAACTCAAAGTTGCTAAAATAGTTTTGTTTAAATAACCTGGTTCCCCCTTTAGAAATTTGTACAGGGTTATTGATTATAAATGGGCCACCCATCCCATCTCAAATTTGACGAGTTACAAAATTTAAAAATAAAAAATTTTAGAGTTCTTTATAGATTATTTTTTGGTGTTACAAAAAAACAAATGAGCATCCCTTTATATTTTATATATATATATATATATATATATATATATATATAAATATAT
>JAHBCN010024898.1:0-11538 GCA_019359885.1 Listronotus oregonensis | reverse complement strand
TTAAAAGGAAAAACGATGGTTATGAGGCAAAAAGTCAAAAAATTTTTAAAAAGAAGAAATCATAAAGTTTTTACTTAACGCGCCTGATCAAAGTTACTTAGCAATGAAAGTAATAGCCATTATGGGAGTGGCTGGGGCATGCCGGACACACGAAATATACAGAATGAAGCTAAGTGATGTAGAAATAAGAAATGACGTGGCTATAGTAAAAATAGTGGAGTCTAAAAATAAAGTTAAAAGAAACTTTGTAGTAACCAACGATGAAGGCTCAGTTCCTTATGTCAGATTTCTACAGGAATATATTAAGCTGAGACCAAGGAATGCTCTAGATGAGCGTTTATTGTATCGTTATAAAAGAGGTAAATGTGTTAATCAAGTAATTGGAAAGCACACTATTTCAAATGTACCTAAAGAAATTGCGAAGTTTTTGAAGCTTGAAGACATCAGTAGATACACTGGCCATTCTTTTAGAAGAACGTCAACTACGTTCCTTGCCAATGCTTCGGATGTCGATATTTTGGACTTAAAAAGGCATGGAGGTTGGAAGTCTTCTTCTGTTGCGGAGGATATATTGCTGAATCCTATAGTAATAAAGGTGAAAATTTCAAAGAAGATTTTACACGAAATTCCTACCAATATTTCCTCTAATGAAGTAACAGTGAAAAATATGAATATTAACGTAGTTAAAGGTGATAACGATACCCCAACAACAAATTTAAAAACTGTTAATTCAAGTATTATTCCTCCAATTTCTTTTGCTAATTGCTCAAATTGCACAATTACTTTTAATGTTAATACCTAACCTAGTTTTTAAAATATTTTGTCATAAATTAGTTACTTTTTATAAATAAATCCTAATATTTCCCACAAGCATATTTTCTTTTTTTACTCTTACTTTTTGTCCAGGCGCTGAAAATATTACTTTCGTAGCTAGCAACGCTTAGCAACCAGGTAACACGAAGGTTCTCTTTCGTTATCATTCGCGTTGCTAGGACCACAAAGTTTCTTGTTAGATAAGGAGCGGGAAAATCTTAAATAATTTCAACACAGTAAATAGGTCTTAACTAAAAAATATTTATTAAATACTTAAATACAAATATCAATTTATAAATTTTATTTAAATTTTAAGTTAAAGGTTTGGTAAATTGTTCTTAGGATGTTAGACAATGTTTTTGGTTTTAAATAGCACTAAAATCTTGGTCTTTCTTTATCTCGTGGTATGAAGCAAAAATTTTTCACAAGAAATCCACCGAATGAGAAAAAATTGTAAAAATGCTTCAATAATTCAAAAAGCCAGAATGTATTAAACAAGTCTAGTATTGACATCCCGAATATCTGACAGCCGTTGGGTATACCGTGAACAATCGGGCAAACTACGGTAAACAACGAATTGTATGTACTAAAGTTCTGGCTTTAAGAGTACTTCTTAGTTATTACTCAAAACCGATTGGAGATACGTCAATAATAGACCAGGGTCGATATTTTTTTGAAAAAAAAAAAAGTAGTAGCTTCAAACCCATTGAAAAGGAGAGAATAAAAACAAAAAAAAAGGGTCGAGAAGGGGAAAGGGGAGTGAGTTTTTAAGGGTGATGTCAAAAAAAAAACATTACTATGGTAAAATGTTCTCAGAAAATGCAAGAAAAGGAAAAACCTTGATACCGATTTTTTTTAATCATCATGTACATTTGGTTGTTAATCATAGTTGTATATTTCATTGCAACTTTTTGTTTATCAATGTAACATAAAATCTTACGTTTTTTGAGTAATTAAAGTGTAAATTTTTAAATAGCTCAAAATTGTACAGGGTCTTTGATTATATTTAAAATGGCTCTGGAGCCTTATTTTTTTAAAAATAGAAAAAAATGTTTTAAATAAAAGTTGTAGGTTTTTTCCATATTATCTTTTAAAATTTTTAGTAAAAAAATATCTAATAAAAAAATGGAAAAAAAATAGGCAACATCAACTTTTTTAAATGGAACACCCCCGTATATTATGCGCTACAATAAAGATCTTTTTCTGATTTCAAATATATATACATTGATGATATTTGGATGAACCCTTTTGGGATTTTAAGCCTAAAAATAAATAAATTGAAAAAAAAAAACATATTAGTACCAGAAAGCTATGGAAACAATAAAATTGTTTTAATAACTTTGACGTTTTGATATTGTAAAAGTTAAAATTTATCATGTTAACTATTAAAAGTAGTGTATTGCTTTTTGTCGATGGGGGATTCAGAAGAACAAATCTCTATTATGCGTCTTTTTTTTGGTAAAATAACAATGTGACGACAGTGCAAAAGATATTACTTATTATATCCTTAACAACGGGTACCATCTATAGATACTATTAAATACATAGTAAGAAAGTTTATTGAACAAAAAAAACTTTTAAATGAAGAAAAGGACTGCAGCACGATATGAAAACAAGGTTTTGGATATCCCGTTTTTTAGGATAATTATTATACTTTTTTATTGGACTTGCACTAAATACTTTAATAATTTTAGATATCAAGCTCGAATGCGGCATCTGAACTTAATAAAACATATTAATTAAATTTATTTAACCTTAAAATTTTTTCAAATTTTCTTTTAATTTATGTCCGTTCAGAACCTTCCCGAACAAAACATCAGGACCGACCTGGTATGCATTGAAAATAACTAGGTTAACAATTCTATTGTTTCCATGGCTTTCTTGAAAATAATAAGGGAAAATTTTTTTTTAATTTATTAATATTTTAACCTAAAATATCTTAAAAATTGTTCATCCCAAAAATTATCAAATATATATATATATATATATATATATATATATATATATATATATATATATATATATATATATATATATATATATATATATATATATATATATATATATATATATATATATATATATATATATATATATATATATATATAATAATATATATATATATATATATATATATATATATATATATATATATATATATATATATATATATATATATATATATATATATATATATATATATATATATATATATATATATATATATATATATATATATACAAAGGTGAAAAATTTAAAAACTTGAAATGGCGACATTTTAAGCACGAAAAAATTAATCAAAAAAACCCTTAAAACAATTTCTATAAAACTAAGGGGGAACAAAAACAAGCATATTTTCCCACCCTTATCAGCAACCCTTTGGACAGGGTGAGATAGACCCCTAGAATCTTAAATAAAAAGGGGGTGGGGGTGCCCCCATCATTTTAAAGCTCTTGGAAAATGCTTTCCAATGATACCATAGAAAGCAATTTCAGAAAATTCTTCTCTGTTTATCAAGGAAAACAATAAATAAAACAAAATTTTGAAATTGTTTATTATTTAATTAAATGTTCAAAATGATTTCCGTTGTTTTGAAGACAAAAATTAAAGCCTATTTTCAAACTCTTCACGTACATTTACAAATGTTTCTCTGGATATAGCACGGCATTCTGAAATATTCTAGGGTTCTCTAGTGACTCAGGTTGCGTTTTATAAACCACAGATTTTAGGTGACCCCACAAAAGGTCAAAGGTGTTAGGTCCGGGGATCTAGGTGGCCATTCAACAGGACCTCTTCTTCCAATCCACTGGTTAGGATAATGATCATCCAACCATTCCCTAACGGGAACTACATAATGAGGAGGTGCTCCATCGTGTTGGAAATGTAGTAAGCGTTCTAATAAAGATAAATTTCCGTGTATGTCCCTCTGATTTTCTAATTCTCGCACTATTAGTGGTTCGATAGACCTCTGTAGCATTTCAGCATACATGTCCCCATTTAAATTTCCTGGTATAAATATTGGGCCGATAATACCGTCTCCCAATATACCAGCCCAAACATTAATTTTCTGGGGGTACTGGGTATGCCCTTCTCTAAATACATGTGGGTTCTCGTTATCCCAGTAACGACATTTTTAGCTTATTAACATGCCCATTTAAATAAAAGGTCCCTCATCACTGAAGCAAATATTTTTAACTAGTTGAGGTTCGGGTTCTATCTGTCATTATTTCACAAAACTGGATTCTTCTGTCCGGGTCGTCGTCACTAAGTTCTAGCAGTATTTTAATTTTTATAGGGATAAAACTTGTGAAATTTAAGTACCTTTCTTATTGATTCACGAGATAATCCAGTTGCTACAGCCGCTTGACGAGTTGATAGCGTTGAATTCATTGCAAACTGACCCAGAATTTCAATTTGCGCTGCTTCGTTGACTAGTCTCGGTTGATTTCTCTTTTATTCGCGACAGAACCAGTTTCTTCAAATTTGGCTACTAATTGGCGAACATACTCCGGGCTTACATTTTGGCCTGGATGCCTTTCGTTAAAACGGGGAGCTGTCCTTAAGAAACATTTATCCTGGGAACCATAAATGAAAATAATGTCTAAAGTTCAGCTGTGCTGTACACCATTGTTAAAGATAAGAAGTGCCTTCTTTTCGTTTAAACTGAACCGAAAGTCAAGTGTTTTTTAAAAAAATACTACTAGTACAAGTTACTTTTAAAGTAAATTTTTTGATAATAAAATGCTATTTATAAACAACCCGTTTTTTCGGCAAAATCATAGCAACTAAACCAATTCAAAATACCTTTTGCTTTACATGTTTTTGGGAAATTTTTAAAGAACATCGATATATCAGTAGTAATCATTTGAATAATTTAATTAAATAATAAACAATTTCAAAATGTTGTTTTATTTATTGTTTTCCTTGATAAACAGAGAAGAATTTTCTGAAATGTAGCTTTCTATGGTATCATTGGAAAGCATTTTCCAAACTTTAAATGATGATCACTCGACCCCCCTTTCTATTTAAGATTCTAGGGGTCTATCTCACCTAAAAAGGGTTGCTATTAAAGGGGGGGATAATATGCTTGTTTTTGTTCCCCCTTAGTTTTATAAAAATGTATTAAAATATTTGTATATTTTTTTATTTTAATAAAATAAAAAATAAGTGAGTTTGGGACATAAAAAGGTAATACATTTTTAATACAAGATTCAAAAATTTGGTTATTTAAATTTTTCACATAAGTTTTGCGAAAAAAGTGTAAATACAAAAAGTTGTAGATCTTTTTATTACACAACTTTGCTATTTAACTTTTTTCATAGGCTTCTGCTGGTTTTTTGCCGGAAATCGAGATAAACCATTTTTTGCACAGCAAAAACTCACACCCTTCCACTTCCAAACCTATGATCGTCCAAATAAATTATTTTTTCTACAACCGCGCGAAAAGTACCATGTTTGCGTTTCAAAAACAAAACACAAAGTTGCACTTTTCCGAGGAGCAAGCGTTTTTTTACTTTGTCGCTCGATAGTTATCAAGGAAACAGTAATAGAAAAACGTCAAATTTGACACCACAGTAGGCGTTGAAGGGTGACTTCATCTGAAATTGTCATTAAAAATTGTAGAATTGCACCTTTACCTTTAATATTGTAAATAATAAGAAAAATGACTAGATCTTATATAGATTTAGGTAATAATTATATAAAGATCTAAATGTATATACATATTACAATAATTATTACAATAAAATAAATTGGTATAGTAACCACGGTTTTATTAAATATGTTTTTATTAACTACTTCACCTTTGCATGTTCCGTTGAATGTTTAATAGTGGTAAAATTGAAATTACCAACTTTAGTTATACAGAATAATAAAAGTTTATGTTCGGAAAGTCCCTACATAGTTCTGACGGAGTTTTCTTCCACTAAAAGTGGTAGAAATGTACTTTTTTATAAATAATTGAATTTTATTTTCCCGTCATATAACTATGTATATTACGACAAATCAAGTGATAAAAAAAACAAGTTACAAACTTTAGTTATAGAAAAAATTTAAAAAAAATAGTTATTATGATTACAAACTCTAATTTCTAAACTTTTCATTATACTAAAGAAGTAGAAATGTATATTTAGTAAACAATCCCAATTATAAATTACATTAATGTCCAAATTATTGCTTTTTTTGTGTCGATATCCTTCTTTTTTTTTATTAATTTTGTACTACTAAAGGTGGTAGAAATCTATTTTTTCTGATTCAAACTGATTATATTTATAGCTTTCACATAACACAGGCAGTATTATGTTTAGATATGATAGGAGGCCATGCTTGCCGCTGCTGTAAAAAAAAATAAATAAATGATTATTTGACGTATCAAAACTTTTTTTAAAACATTGGTGTTTAATAAATTGATTGTAATAATTATCTGATAATGGACTTTTTAAAAAGTATAAAATATGTAATTGTAAAGAATTAAACCATGTCCAAATACGCCATTCCAGTTTAATACACTTAACTGCGCTAATTGAGAACTGCGACCAACATCTTTCGAAAATGGTTTGTTCAACGGCATTCAGAAAAGTCTACTACAAATTTCGACCAAATATTACAATATTTTCAAAAAAAGAATGAATAAAATCATTTCAAAATATTACATATATGTTATCAAACACAGACATTTAATACCGTAGTAATTCGCCTGGTTAAAAAGGAAAAGTATTAGAAAAATTTCCCACACAGAAAAAAACATATTATCAAATAGAGTATTTAGATATTTTTGTTTATATTTATTTAAATTGAGATTACCGATTCTTATTTAAAAGAAGTATTTCAAAATTATTAATAAAATTATTTCATATCCTCAGAATATATTTTCACTTTAAAAATACAGTCTAAAGCTAAGACTTTCATGATTTTGGTTTGAACTTCTTTGTTCTTCAGTTTAAAATAACATATAATTTTACTTTGAATTTCAGTTACTTTTAAAATAAAAACTGGTCATTTAAAATTAAAATGACATATCATTTAAAAGAAGCGTCCTGTATTTCAATTTGCATTTGGTTGCTCAATTTGAGAATATATTTGCAATATAATCTAAAAAATAAAAATTTTTGAAATTCGGAAATTTTCATTTCTAGAAAGTCCACCTACGATGTACCCCGATTGGCACCGGAAATTGGCGGTGCTTGGTTTGCCCTTGATTCTTGTGATTATAGATCAAAGGTTTAAGGGTATACCGAAATTTAATCGGACTGTTCTAGTCCCGTTGCCGTGTTTTTGTCTTGGGTGTTTGTACGATTAAATAATGGGAGTTGAAGACATTTTACAACATTTGGGGGTGTGATAGTGTTATTCAAGCCTAGGTAAGTATACACCATTGTTTTATAAAACTGTTGTCCAAAAACCAAGGGTCGATAGATCTCAATTGTCACCAAACAGGCATTTTTATTTAAATAAACTTACCTATAGGAGCATACGCTTTTGTTTCATAACTAAACATGTTTATATAAAATGTTAGATATTAACTATAAAAAAACTACTAAGTACATTGTATAAACCATTAATATTGTTACAGGCTACAGAAATAGTACAGTGTGTGATAAAATTCAGTATACCTAACAAACAATATATACATATACTACCTACATGTCTAATAAATTGTATTTTTTAGGCATTATTTTTAAAATAAATTTTTTTATTCAAAAATCTTAAATAGAATTGACAATTGGCGCGTTTATTTTTAAAACTTGCCAACTAGGAATATTTTATGAAATTGACTAAAGCATTCTAAGCAAACTGCTTTTAGTTAAGTATATTATTTTAAAACTTTGACTCCCTGTAGCCTATAGGTACCCCAAACTGCACCTGTTTGAAAAAATTCTTACAAATAAAATGTATAATAATAATACATATTATGTATTTTTTTATATATTTATAAGCCTGAGTATCTTTACCTTTTTAGTTAAATGTTTGGGGGTTTGGGAAAACGTAGTATACGATTTGGCAGTTTTTGAATTAATTATATTTAAAACACTTTGTACTTGTAGTTTGTCGCCCCTGTGTATGTATAGGAGTTAATTTACTTTTAAATTAAATTTTAACATGCATTTTATTTATATTTTATTTTTATTTATCTGTATGTTGGTATAGAAATCTGATGTACCCACCTATTTACTTATTACAGAAAAATGTGTTGCTTAATATTTTAATTTTAGTATTTCGAATGTTTATTTTATTTTTTTAGAAAATGTCAGAGGAAGACCAGTTCAGAGTTGTCCAAGCCTTCTTAAAAAAACTAACCGTTGGTTGGGCCTCGAATGACTGTTCAAAGAAAAATAGCTGAACTGATTTTTATTTCGTTACGAAGTTGAGAACAAGACTGTTTCTTTTTCCAAAAAAGTAGAACTTAAAGTTAATTCTTCTATAATGAAAATTATAATTTGTTATTTAACAGATTTTTAAAAAGCTTCAGCAAGATATTTTTTTTAATAAACGTTAAGATTTTTTACCTGTTGTTTTTTTGTAGTTGTCAGCTAAACCTGTTATAATTATAATGGACTTTTTTAACACAGCAAAAAACTTTTAAAAATTTATACCTATATTAAAAATTTTAGCTAAACGTAATAATGGTTTTTTTTCATTTTAAAAAAGTAACCGTATATTTTTCGTATTTCCAATTTTAATGAAAGGAACGTTGTTTAGGTCAACAGGTGGGGGTCATATAAACATTATTTTACTAAAATTGACTGAATACGGAAAAAAAACCGATACGTTAAAAAAATGTTTCGGGTTTTGGTGCAGCAGCTTCTCTTTAAAGGTATTATACAGGGTGTAACAAATTCGAGTGTATGCATGGGGATCTTAAAAACCGAAAGAGATACGAGGTTGGTTAAATTAAGGTAAAGTTGCGCATTTACTTGCCCTACAAAATGCCTTTTAAAAAATTGTTAATTTTTCCAAATAGTTCCAGAGATATAAAAAAAAAATAAAATTTTCAAAAATTGATTTTTTTTTCTAACCTTATTTATTAACCGATTTTAAAATTAATAACATTTACATAGCCACTTTATTTCCGCTAAATATTAGTGTTTTTGGATTTGCCATTCAACGTTTAATTTTATGACGACCATGATTAACTTTATTTTTTTTTGTGGACGCCATATTGGTTTTTTTTAGTTTTGAGTTTCTTATTGAATGACCTATTCAACGATGTATCCACTTGCATATCAGTTTGTGGTTCGGTACTTAGCTCAAAAAGTAATGAATGAAAAGAGCCCTATATGGCGTACACAAAAAAAAAATAAAGTTGATGATGGTCGCGAAAAAAACGTTGAATGGGAAATCCAAAAACAATATTTGCGGAAATAAAGGGAAATTTGGGTTTATTTAAAATCGGTTAATAAATAGGGTTAGAAAAAAATAAAATACATTTTTCAAAATTTTGGTTTTCCTATAATTTTAACTTTGAAAATTTAAACATTTTCGGCATTTTTTTGGCAATAAATCGAAATTTTCCTTAATTTAACCGACTTCGTATTCCATGGTTTCCAAAATCCCCATGGATACATCGAATTTGTTACCTTTACCCTTTTTCAGTTCTAAAAATGTCAGCATATTAAACCGAACATGTTAAAATTATTAAATTAAAAAATTAATATTTTCATTTTAATATTACAATATCGCACTAAATAAAACAAAACCTACTTATACCAAAGATTTTATAATAAAACCAAAATTTAAATATTTAATTTGAGTATATCATATTCTTAGAAATACAATTGTAGGCTCAGATTTAAAGTACGATATTTTATTTTAAACATACTAACATTTCCGAATTAACTTTTCGATTCGGTAGAATCCAATATAACAAAATCATATATTTATTTCTAAAGAAAAATTTCGACTTATGCTGAGCTACTGATATCTTCATTCTAAATCTTTATAGTAACAATTTGATTCAATTGCATGCATAAAAATAAATCTTTCATATGTTACAAATAACGATGTGTATATTTAATTTAAATAAATTTAAATGAAGATTTTAAATTCTCAAATTAAAACGATATAGTCTTGGGGATATACAAAGCTAAGATAACCTTAAACTAATATTATTATGCTTAAATTTAGTATATTCTTTTTTCCGTGCAAAAACATTTAGATATTGTTACACAGAAATTTAAATCATAACGTAATACAATAATATGTAAATAACTAATTAAAAGGGTACTAAATAGTTTTTTTTTATTGTTTTCTTTTGCAGTAAAATACTACTGAAAAAACATTTTTACAATAACACACATCTGTAGCGCAAAAATGATGCTTGCACGTTTTAAAATGTGAACTTAAATTTAAGGTTATATCAATAATCATTAATTTTTACCAATTATTTTATAAAATCTGCGGTTGTAGAAAAATCTTGTGTGTAATTCGAGCGCTACGCGTCGCGTCAAACATCTCCTCGGGACAATTATTACTTTGCGCTCTTAATACAAAATAGCTATTTCCTTTCATTTTTATTATATTTATCTTTTCCAATGTGTTTCATCTTACAATTTTTTTTTTTTACCATATTTAAAGGTTTCAACCCCGGTCTATAACGAAAACATTGCGTAAAGACCATGAAGTTCAAATTTCAATTTATTGGTAAATTACAAACGACTTTGGTTTTGTTCTTTGATAATTATGGACAGTCCGCCTTTTTAAATGTGATCTACATATTTCTTTTAATTCACTACTCCACTTGTACTTGGTGACTTCCCCGTGGATCTTTATGGATGATCATAAATTTTAAGTTAAATTTCTCAAGAACTGCTCTGTAATCACATACATCGCATTTAAAACATATCATCTTGGTCGGGTCTATTATGGAGATTCCGTATGTGGCCCATTAAAAATGATTTCTGTTTTGCTTCAAAAAACCACTGATTGCACTTGAACTTGGTTACTTCCGTGGATCTTTATGAAGATCATAATATGTCTGGTTAAATTACTCTTAAGAACTGTTCTGTAATCACATATATTGCATTTAAACATATCATCTTGGTCGGGTCTCTTATGGCCATGCCGTAAGTGCCATATTAAAACTGATTTCTGTTTTGCTTCAAAATCACACTGATCGCACTTGAACTTGGTTACTTCACGTGGATCTTTATGAATGATCATAATATGTCTGGTTAAATTACCCTTAAGAACTGCTCTGTAATCACATATATCGCATTTAAACATATCATCTTGGTCGGGTCTATTATGCCGATTCCGTATGTGGCTTTTTTTAAAATTTTTTTTTGTATTGCTTCAAAATCCCTGATCGCACTTGTACTTGGTTATTCGTGGATCTTTATGAATGATCATATGAATGGTTAAATAACGCTTAACTACTGTTCTGTAATCACATACATCGCATTTAAACATATCACCTTGTTCGGGCTATTATGCAGATGCCGTATGTGGCTTTTTAAATAAGATTTTTGTATTGCTTCAAAATCACACTGATCGCACTTGTACTGGTTAATTTCGTGGATCTTTTTTAATAATCATATGTCTGGTTAAATTACCCTTGGGCTTTTTCTGTAATCACATACATTGCATTTAAACATATCTTTTGGTCGGGGGTATTATGCCGATTCCGTATGTGGCTTTTAAATAAATTTTTTTTTGCTTCAAAATCCCACTGATCCCCCTTTTACTTGGTTAATTTCGTGGATCTTTATGAATGATCATATGACTGGT